>JAOVYX010019177.1:0-18897 GCA_035668315.1 Drosera spatulata
AAAACTTATACATAGCATCTAAACACTTAAATCTAACTAATCGTGGCGAAAGTTTGCTGAAAAGACTCTCGAAGCATATGAAATGATGACGAAACATGAAATACAGCTTTTCGAGTACTTGGGTTTCCATTCTCTTCATTCTTCTTCATTTTTGCTTCAAATTCCAGCCAATCTGCCATAAAACATCAACACATAGCAGTACCAACATTCCAAGACAAAATGACACTAAAAATACAATTTAGACAATTTAAAGAGAATAAAAACAAACGTTTATAATAAAGAAATGATGTGTGATTTCATACACATCAATTTGTGCATCTTATTTCTTTCTTAAGTGAACGGAGACATGTTATGGGGTCAACGCTTATGTGATAAAAACATTGGATCAAGTGGAAGAATGTTAATATCATTTTAATATTAATTTAATGATCCAAGTTTTATATCTTTAGGATAAAATTAAGCAACTACCATATCTCCACTCCCCTATATTCTAGTAAATATCTTTCCATAAATTACGGTAATTATTGGGATGGCTCGTAGTTTTAAATCGAGACTTGGGATACAGGTCTAAATCAAGTGCTCTCCTCCGATTAAACACACCATCTAAATCGAGAGTAAATTGGTTTAGTAGCAGTTCCTATTGAAGTTTCACTTGCAATCTTCTCCATCAAGTGAACTTGTACTTGAACGATCATGGTAAGAGGTACGATCCTAACGCTTCCGCCTTCAGTTTTGTTAGATTCAATTCTAACATTAGCAACCTCATTTAGACCTTCTATTGCTTATCATTCAAAAATGAGGTGGATTATCTTGCACACTCTTTATGCGCTTAGGTCCTGTCCACGATTTGATAACTTACAGTCTTCGATCTAAATTTGCTATCAAAAGCAAATAGCAATCTCATCATAGGTGGAAATTTAACTCTACCTTCCTTTTTAATGTCTTTTGGAATTATCCTTAAAATCTAAAGAGGAGGTATCGATTTGGATTGTCATAAGCAGTGGCTTTCAACTAATAGCAGATTCGCCTAATGATATATATGTGTGTGTGTCGTTCATCCCAAATTGAATGGAGTCAAAGGTTGTGGATTCTCAATGATGTCATAAATCACTTTGACTACCTCGGTATGTTGTTGCTGCTGCTGCTGCTTCTGCTATTGTTGTTGTTGTAAGATGTAAGTATCTCGTGTTTCATGTTGATTTTTGATTTGGTGAAAATGTTCTTTACTATTATACCCTTCTCAGTGACCATTACATGCGTATCCACTTTGACTATATGATATAATCTACATATTAACAGCCGACAGGGGAGCTAGAGAATTTTTTAACTTTCAGTTGCCTCGACAGTGGGCTCCTACCTAAGGTGATCTCCCATTAGGATTTTGTCGCAAGAAACATCCAGCTCCTTCTCTTCAGTATGCGTTCATGGGTCCAAAGCTTTATATCAACACAAAACCGGTAATTCGTCTGCTGTATTTCCCTTACCTAGGATTATCCATTCGTGTGATCAGAACGATAGCTTATATTACTATGCTCTCATCTGGTACCGAAGGCAGTTGACACAAGGGACCGTCCAGTGATAGTCATTTCACTATTCCTGGAGAGAAAGAGAAGCGACCACCTAGCGATTCAACAGTAGCACCTCTCAGTTCTTCACAAGAACCTTCAACTATCAGACGATGATTGTTATCAGCTTGTTGGCCATGCTGTTGATGACCGAAAGTACCTTGAGCCCATCAAATAGGACGTACTCTCTCATATTTGCACTGCTATAGTCAAGCACAACGGTTCATGTATTGAATACATTGAAGACACTGCAAACATGCGCTCTCTCTCTAAAATCCTTTCCCTTCTCTTTAAACTCAAACAAAATCCTAGACAACATCTTTCCCGTGTCGTCGATGGCGGTGGGATCCAGATCTCGCTACGGCGAATCTGTTTATCGCATTAGTCAACTTCTTTACTTTTCTTACATTTTTTTCTCTTTTTTTGTCTTTTCTTCTTTCAATAATTATTTGTCGAATCCTAGGGGTTGGCTTGAATTTTGGAATTCATGAATCATGACTCATCTTGGGGCATGTTGCTTCACTTTGGTTGGATATTGTTGGGCATTAATGGTGTAGATCTGAACTTGAGGGAAGTAGATCTGGTGTATTCCATGGTGTCCTTTCGGGTTTCGACATTTGACAGATCTGGTTTAGGGGCCGATTTGGATTTCAAATTCTAAAAGGAGTTTCAGATCTGGTGTGTTTGATGGTGTTGAAAGTTGCTATGGTGATGTCCATGGTGTTACGAGAAACTTGAAGGATGTATTTCTATGGCTTATCCAGATCTGCAAGTTAGGAGTCCATCGGAAGGAGTTCAATTAAAAGTTTCATTCATATCTGCAAGTCAGGGAATGTACTTGGAGAAGAAGCGGTTTGTGACCGTCCTTTCTATGAACACAAGGGCTTGGCTAAGGGCGACCTGTTATGGGTCCAGATTGGAGTTTGTCCTCTGATGGACTTTGGGAGTGAAGAGTTTATGAGTTCAATTTTAAGTTGGTGTTGTGAGGTGTTGCAAGGTGATGCATTATGTTGCGAGGAGTCTCTAGGTGTTGCAGGGTGATAACGCGGTGTCGTGAGAAGTCTCTAGGTGATGCGAGGTGTTACAGGATGATAGCGCGATGTTGCGAGGAGTCTCTAGGTGTTGCGAGGTGTTGCGAAGTGTAGTAAGGTATTGCAAGGGGTATCTAGGTGATGTGAGGTGTTACGAGATGTTACGAGGTAGTGGAGGAGTTGCAAAGTGTTTCGTGATGTCGCGAGGTGTTTTGAGGAGTTGTAACTATTGCGAGGAACGGTGTTCGATAATTGAAGGAAAGAACCAATATCTTGGTGTTTGATAGTAGAAGAAAATTCGGGTGTTTGAGAATCGAAGGAAATATGAGTGTTTCCTGACCAAGGAAAATATGGACTTTGACAACAATAGTGAAATTGAGGCTGCTTATTGTTGCATCATGTCTGATGCTAGGAATGGCCTGCTTTTGGGGATGAAGGTCTACCTTAGTTAAGGTCTCATGGGGCTTGATGTGGTGTTTTATTTATTTCACCTTATGGTGTTTGAATGTTCGATGCTAATACTGGATACGGTGCGTTGTTGCCTGCATTACTATGGATTATATGCGATCCGTTTTTGGATCTATTTTGTGGTAACCTGGTTATCAAAAGGAAGAATTTTTGATAGATACCTATGCAATTTTAATTACACAAAAGTATCCCATTATTATTTTATATCCATTAGCTATACCGTAATCAATTAGGAGATCGTTTCTCTAAATATAAATATTCAATCCAAAATTCAATTTACTATAATTAATTATTTTTAAATACAACGACGAACTGACGACATCAACGAACTGACGACAAGGAACTAAAAACAATGACGATAAACTAATGACGAACTGATGACAATGACGATAAACTAATGACGACAACGATGAACTGACGACGACGATGAACTACCCACGGGGAGGACAAACTAACGACGAGGGCGAATCGTCAACAGCAACGACCGGACGACGAACCGACGACGACGACAAACCAAAGACGGGGACAAACTGATAACGAAGGCGACAGGACGACGAACTGCCGCCGCCGATGGCAATGAACTAAAGACGAGGACGAGAACGAGGACGAGGACGAACTAAAGATGAGGATGACGACCGTGACGACGATGTGAAATTCTATTTTATGCCTGGCGGCGCTTGCATTTCTAACAAGTCCAACTCCAATCTCTTGATATGAAATTCTGTTTCTTGTTCGAATACTTACTTATGTTAGCGGAGGAACCAAGACTATATCGACCAACATTTGAGAACTGAAAAAGGGAGCACAAATAAAATATAGAATACGAGGGATGATGAAAAAGACAAGAATAAGATTTGCAATGATATTCTCTCTAAAAATCAAAGTAAGACAGACTAGAATCAGCTTCGTAAACAAACAACTCGTGCTATTCCTTCAGTAAGATTTCTTTCTTTTGAAAGGAATAAAATCAAATATTCACAAAATCATACAAAAAAAAATGTTTTTTTTTTTAAAAATCTGAAAGAAATAACAAGAGGTACTTTGGAGGGAAAAAAATGGGATGATACTCAATGATAATTAACTTGTATATGTGGTACTTCTAGATAATTTTTTCTTATCGAAAAAATGCATTGAAGACACTGCTTCTATCGTCACAAAGGCGTGGCTAAAGAAATGGTTAGAGGCTCAATTAGAAGCTTGATGCATCATCTTAGTCTATTCTGCATCCGAGACTAGATACACTTGATGTAGGTATGGTTCGTCATCTGATACTGGACGTTAAAATACAGGGTTTTGCAACGTGAAATATGGGACACTTTTGTGAACTCCAATACAATATTTTTGTTCTTATAATTTTATTTTATTTTTCAATTTACATTGCGATGAGATTTTATACTTTTGTTTTCGGAACTTATCTACAAAATCTGTGATGGTTTAATTTGTTTTGGTTTTATGTATGATAGATTATTATAAAGTGAGAATTATCAATTAGTCTTATTTTTACATCTTATTTATCATTTGATGACATCACTTTTCATCAAATACCAACTAATCAATTTTTAAAAAGAATTAAACACTCTCTTCCTTTATCCCTTCCTATTAATATTAATATCCAAACCCTAATTTCCTCACCCCCTATATCAACTCTCCTCTCTCCGTAGTGACCCCAACCACTGTCTTCTCTACACCACCCACTCTCCTCACTTCCTCTCCTTCTCTCACTGTTGCTGCTATCCTCGACTCCCTCCTCGTCCCCATCGGCATCGCCACGAGCAGATCTGGGGGTTGGTTTGGTTGTATCAAATCGAGGAGATTTGAATTGGATGGAAGACAGTCGCACTATGATTGGGGTTTCAATGGATGTTGGATTTGTCGTCGTCTTGATGGTTGTTGAAGAGGAGAGCCTTTTGTATGTTGTGAAGAGAGAGCATTGCTAGATCGAACTATCCCGAGAAAATAGGATTCTTGTTTGAGTCGGAAAGTTATGTTTTGGACGCACTATCGGTGATTGGCGTTGGATGGAACGTGGCCGCACAGATATCGGGGTTCGATGGAAGGCACTGTCTTGATGGAAAGCACTGTCGGTGGAAGGCACTGTAGATTGAAGGCGGGCGCAATGTCGATGGTTGGCAGGGCGGGTTGACGGCGTACTGTCGGCTTCCACGGATATAATGTCGACTTGGACGTCGGGTGCACTGTCGAGCATTTAGGACTAGGGATTTGAGAATGTTTGTAATTATAAGGGACAAGTTGGATTTTTATATTTTAGGTGGTTGATTGGTAATTGAAAAAGTATGGTATGATTAAATGGTAAATAAAATGAAAAAAAGTGACCAAATGATAATTTTCACTAGTGTAAATTAAGATTATTTTTTGAAACTTATTTTCTCATAAGTCACCCCTAACTTACTAATTACCATTTGGTTTTCAAAAAAAAAAAAAAAACAACAGAAAATTCCCCTAGGGTACGTGTTCTACAAAATAATTCCCATTGGAGACAACCAGTAAAATATTTTCCGTTTCATATACTTTACATTTTTCTCAACCAAACTCGTGGTTATTGCCTTAACTATCTCCCTTTTCATTCTCTTTTTTGCTGAATGTAGGTTTTTGTGCAGATTTCTCATTCGAAATCAATGACAAAAATCATGACCGATAACGAAATTTGTTCGACACCGCCATTATCATCTTGATCATTATCTTCGTTCCTTTTGTAATGGATGAGAAGATCATCTTTATTTGTAGATTTGGTTCTATATCTCGTTGATTTTTATGTTATAGAAAAGGTACGAGATCGTTTCAAAATCTCCTCATCGAATAAATTCAAGTTGTATTATTCAATTATGGGTCATAAACGATACTTGTTGAATGATCAAGAGGATTTGATGATGTTGTTTGAGCTCTCGAAATGTCATTGTTTATCATCAATTGATGTGAAATGTTATTTGTGGAGGAATGGGTTTGGATTGTGGTTCGAGTATGGTTTCAGACACTAAAAGTGAAACAGTGCGTCAGTTTGAAGAAACAGTGCGTCGGAGTACTTACAGTGTGTCACAATCTCAAACAGTGTGCCTTGATAATGATTCAGTGCGCCTGGGATTTTCTACTGGTGCACGAATTTCTGGAACTCAAATTTCTAATCATAAACAACATTCTAAGATAAATGATGATTTTGGTGATGATGTTGTGCGTGAGTTGTTGCTTCAGTTGGATGTTGGTTCGTCGAGCAATTGTGATCAACCCTTGCGTTCTTCTCATTTGTCAAATTTGATTCAAAATGTTGGCCAAGTTTTTCCTGATGGTGCAAAGCAATTCAAGAAGTCTCTTGTACTTTATGCAAGCGAAGGTGGATTTTGATACAGTTTTAAGAGGAATGAAAACGATAGGGTTCATGCGATCTATTTTAAGAAAGATGATAGTTGTCAATGGTTTTTTAAGGCTTCATTACGTTCTTACAATAAGTCATTTTTCATAAGGAAGCTAAATCATGTCCACACTTGTGGACAGTTGTTTTTCCCGGCAAGTTCAATGAATTCCATGAAAACGGAATGGCTTGCTAAGTCTCTTTTGAAAATGGCATGACCCTAATTTTAATGCGAACCAGGTCAAAAATTATTTTCTAACCATCTATGGTTTGGATTTATCATATAAGAAGTCATGGAAAACCCTAAAGAAGGCGAAGATGATGCTTGGTGGTGATTCTTCCGAGTCATTTTTGAAGTTGAAGCTATATATTCAGGCACTTATTAGTACCAATCTAGGAAGTCGCATTACACTTATCACGGAAGAAGGATCAAATCGGTTTTCCAGGCTATTTGTTTCGTTTCATGCTTCGATCGTCGGTTTCAATCATTGTAGACCTTTGCTCTTCCTTCATCCCACATTCTTGAGGGGTGATTTCAATGGATTCATATTAGGAGCTACTGAAAATGCAAATAGGGGTATGCATTTTTTTTTTCATTATTAATTATTGTTTTTTGTATTTTTAGCAAAGCGCCCTATTTCTTTTAAGCAGGCGCACTATTTTATTTTGAACAATACAAGCTGAAACAGTGCCCCTTTTTACCAACGATTCTTGTAGTATTTCAAACAAGAATATTATTCATATGAATTTTGTTGGAAGATTTTTTTCCAATAAGATTTGCTGTGCTTGATAAGGAGGCGTATTCTATTTGGCATTGGTTTCTTTCAGAGCTTCGTCAAGTAATTTCTTTTGGACAAAGGATCAATTTTGTCTAGGATCGTAATCAAGGCCTTTTGCAAGCTTTTTCCAAACAATTGTCGGAACATCCTCTTTCCCATTGTCTTCGTCTTTTGACGGATAATTTGAAAGGTAGATTCAAAGGTGCTAATATCCCATCGTCATACAAACAACTTATTGTTGTTAAGTTTCATAGTTGCGCCTATTCTCAAACCGTCACTGAGTTTTATGATAAGTTGAATGAATTTCAGACTTCAGGAGGTGATCTAGCTAAAGGTTTCACCGCTTCGCTTATGCCATACGAGAGGTGAGCAATCAGTTCTACAATTGGTTGTCGTTATGGCGAGATAACGACCAACGCTTCGGAGTCATTCAATGCTTGGCTTTTGGGCATAAGGGAGCTTCCTATCACTCAAATGGGGATTTATGTCCCAGGATGTTGGAGACTTTCAATGATTTATTCAAGAAATCACCTATTTTTATGGTGAAGAGATCTTCGGAGCTCATTTTTGAAGCAATGTCGGATCCGACAGCCTCAGTAAATGTGAGTGAGAAGAGTTCTCTTGTCATATATGGTTATCCAGGTTTACATACGGTCTGTGTTATTATGAAGTTTTCCGTGCCCTTGAGCACCATGATCAATCCGTATTTTTCTGTTGAAAATTATAGGAAGAGCTATGAGACTGTCATTCATCCTATCTCTTCATTAATTGTTGATCAAATAGCTTCATCAATGATTGTGGAATTGGCCCCGTCTTCTTCGAGTAGACTTCCTGGTAGACCCAAAAAACGAAGTATTTCCGTCGAGTGGTGAAGAGTCTAGGGGTATGAGGTGTACGAGATGCAAAAAGATTGGTCATCACAATAGACAAAGTTGCCGAGAGCCTATTTAAAGATTTTTCTGTCTATATTAGGTTCTTTCATTTCTTTAATTGCAGACAAGCAATTAACTTTTTAATTGCACTAAAAGATATTTTTGTACCAATCATCAATATATACATCAGTCGAATATGTTTTCATCTTTTTCTTCATCCTCCTCCTCCTCCTATGCAGGCTCTTTGAAGTCATATCGTGAAATCAAAGTCTCGGCCATTTTCTCTCGGTATCGCCGCATTTCTTCCAAGGTAGAATGATCTGAAACCGATTGTCCATTTACAAGCAGATCTATCCATTGGCATACGTGCACTCCATAGTACAGATTGTTTTGAGTTCCAACCTTCTTGTTGATGTTCAATTGCGTGTTGTACTTCTCCCTTTCTTCTTCAACGATTTGCGTGCTCTCATGTTTCCTTGCCATTTTCTTGTTAAACTCTTTTACATATTCTTTCAACACATTCAACAACACACAGAAATTGGTTGACATTATAATGCGTCATTTTACAATATCAATAGCATCTGTCAATTAATATTTGTTTCTTATGATTTTCTCGGCATCCCTTGCATAGCCAACTTTTTGTTTTTTGGAGTTGTGATGGGTCCACTTGTTTTCTTCGCTGTCAAACACCAGCGACATCCAATGGTACCGGTCTTTACTGCCCCGGATGAGTTCATTGGGAAGAAATGCCACCAGCGTTGATTATTTGGCTTCATGGTTATGTTTTTTCCCCAATTCCTCTTTTTAGAACTTCTTACTGCATCACAATACATAATCCAATATCAATTTTTGCTTTGTTGAATTGTTATTGAAATATAAGGAGTAAAGGCAATTCAGACAACTATTTGGAAGGAATTTCTTACCTAGCACTTCGTACTATATAAAGCTCTTTGGTCTTTCAATTGTGCTTCTTCCAAGTTCAACGTACAAAAGCCCGATATGGCATGGTTTGTCAATGCTCCATCATTCACAATTGAATGCAGGTCTTGCATGTCGACAGCACTCTTAATGTTTGTCACAGGATAGGTGAATATCGCAAAGAAACTTTCTCTGTAAGATCAATATATTATTTTATTACTCTTTTTATGTAGGAGGCACGATAAATGAAAATAAGAAAGGCGCACTGTTTGAAATAAACCAAACGCACTGTTTTAAATATAACAGGCATCCTGTTTGAATCAAAACAGACGCACTGTTATGATTATAATAGGTGCCCTATCCTAAATTAGTGTATATACTTTTCTAAGTAATGATAAATATAACAAAACATATAAAGAATACAAATTTAAGTGTGTTACAAGAATACTTACTTGCTTACTTCTTCGGTCATCCTTTCGTATTTTTTCTGTCCAGCATCGGTTATGTACCAAGTGACTTTGAGAGCATCCTTCTTCATCTTCTTCGAGGAACCATAGGTGTAGTTGCTGTTTCGTTTTTTACCTCTTGTTCCTCTTTTTTAAATCTCTTTCACCATTGATACCGAAGTGCGGCCAGTTTTCTTCTTTTTTGTTTGTATTTTTATCAACCTCTTCTTCATTGTCAAACTGCAGTAGTTCATCTCCGCTACCGATTTGCAATGTGTCATCTTCTTCCTTCTTTTCTTCCTTGACAGCAGAGTTATTGTCAAAAAACAAGGTTTTGTATTGCGCCACTGTTTGTTTTTCTTTTCTAATTCGTCTCTTAATTTTTTGATTTCCTCCTCCTTTTCATGCAGAACCTTTCTGATTTTTTTTTTCACTCCTCATGGCCTTTTATCATCAACTCTGTCGCAAGAATCATCTCGTCTTTCATTTGTTGTCTAACTTGTGTTTCAAGATTAAGCTTGGCATTGTTCATTTGTTTTTCTTGTTGCAGTTGTATTTGTTTCAACAAGTCTTGGATGTTGAGTACATTTGAATCTGATGTCCCTTCTTTCGTTTTCCCTGCTGTTGATTCCCTTAGCGTTTCCAACTCCCTTTTTTTTTTTGCAGTCAATTCAATCTCTAATGAAATGACCTTCAAAACATAAAAGAAGTGAAACATTTTGTCATTGGAAAAAAATAGGGTGACAGTTAAAAGGAAACAGTGCGCCAGATATAAACAAACAGTGCGCTAGTTTTCAACAAACAGTGCACGAGGTATAAACAAACAATGCGCCTTATGTAGTACATACAGTGCGTCAGTTAACAAATCAACTTTGTGGTTTTTTTGAATGCTTACTTTGTCTTTCTCTGATAACAATTCATTGAATGTTTTTTTATGATTCGTCAATCGCATCTTCATCTATTGCGTCTCGTCAACCTTGCATAATTTTTTACAGACGTCATTAGTATAATCATCAAAGAAAATGAAAACTAAATAACCCAATATAAAATAGACTTGAAGTATGTTACCTTATTCTTCAGTAATTGATTTTCTGCCAATGTTTCTTCGATTTTTTTTTTTTAGCATAACATTTTCAAAGATGACATCCTGAAGCTGTTTCTTCATGGTTTTTAGGATTGACAACTTTTTTTGGTCCACATGTCGTGTTAGGACATCACCGGATGCTATCTCGAGGTCTGTCTTTGTCGAAATGCTTGATTTATCATCTATGCTTCTCGCCTTAAATTCGTAATTGTGGACATTGTAATTGTCATCATCTTTTCGGTGTCATTCGAGTGCTAGCAACTCCATCCTATATACTTGTCTCTTGAGAAGGGATGGTTGCAATGAATCTAGTGTGAGGTATGTAACCAAATTATCAAAAAAAAGTCAATAGCTCATACATTTTAAGAATAAAATAAAAAAACAAACCATTATGTTTGCAAGAAGACAACTAAGTTACATTCTCCTCTTTAAATCGTGCAATTGTTGCACCTAGGCTTATCGGGAGATCATTGAGTTGTCACCTTGCAAATCGCGGGATGATCTCCGAGTATGATTTTTTTGGTTCAGCGACAAAAGTCCTCTCCAAGAACCAATACTGTAATTTCTTTTTAAACAAAAATTACATTAGATGAGTGAATTTCCATGAATATAAGCAATTAACATCATGCAGTGCGTCTTATTCGTAGAAACAGTGCGCCTGAAGTAAAACTAACATTACCCATTATAACAGTCCATCCTTTATATTACAAATAGTGCACCTTACTTTAAAAAAGTCATATAATTTTAAACAATGCGCCTTCATCAAATGAAACAGTGCGCCTCATAAAAAAATAATAATATGGATAAATTCAGTGCATCTTCATCCAAATAAACAGTATAACAGAATTGAGTGTTTACCGAAATGGTGAGTAGGTATCCATTTACTAATTTCAGCTTGTACACCTCGTCATTAACATTATCGTTGAGAGATTTCTTCAATTTGTTGTAGATGCGCGACGTCCATTTGAAGTCACACAATTTGTCCATATCAGCCACGTAGTTTGTATACGCCCACTTCATTGATGCCTTCGATGCGGAGATGAAGAGCATGTTCATGATGCACAACATTAGCAATCTCGCGGTGTCCTCATAGTCATGCGGCTCTTGACCTCTTGATGCTTCCATAACTGTTTCCCGCAGCTTGGATGTCGTCAATTCTCTAGCATGTTTCTTTCCCCGGTTACTTTCTTCCGCGAATCTTATTTCCACGAACTCACTTGGATTGATTGTTTTCAAATCCTCATCAGTTATTTTATCTGTCCCGTCAACAATGCCGAATATGAGTTTGATATCTAATGGCATTATGTTGAAGTCTTTGTCTCCAAAGTGAATGAACTGTCTCCTTGGTTGTAGTTCTCTCGAATGAACTTGTCACTATTTCTGCAATCTGATGTAGTAATATTCCCTTTCAAAATTGTGTCAAACAATGTCCAGAATGGCGTTTTCCTGAGTTGTACTTTGTGTTCGTCTATGCATTGAAATTCCGGTTCCTTTTTCAAAAGCTTAATGAAGGTTGTCAAGTTGCGTCTATATTGTGTCATTTTTCCTGTTTCATTATACAAACCAAGGAAAACAAACATTTTAAGAATCAATTAAAAAAAACAGTGTGCCTTTGTATTTAATACAATGCGGTATTGTTAAATAGTCAAACAGTGCGTCTTTGTTAACAAAACAGTGTGCCCTTACAATCTAATGATCTATGTCCGTGAATAATTAACAGTGCGCCTCATTAAAATGCTTATTTAAGTTGGTATTAGAAACAAGACGTCATTGTTAAATTATGAAACAATGCGCCTTTGTGTTTAAAACAGTGCGCCCGTTGATTTACAACTAATGAACAGTGCACGTTAAGAAATCAATGTTTAATGTAGTTGATTATTACACAGTACGTCTTGTCATTAACAAATAGTGCGTCTCATTGATACTTCGACAATACAAAACAGTGCGCCTTAATGAAACAGTGATTTGGAATAATGAATTAGTGCGCCTTAATGAAACATTCTTTCCAATATATTATGAATTAGTGCGACATCGAAGAATGAATTTAGGGTTCGAACACATAACAAACTTGGGGTTTGGCCACCACGCATTGTTTTTGGTTTATCAAAGGCACTCTATTTTATTATTATTAATTATTCAAATATAGGAAATGTCGAATTATATCGATTGAATTGATGCATTCGTTGATGTATATATCAATTGAATTCAGTGTTGTTTATCAAATTTGAAGAACAAACCCTAAATTATAAATTTCACCAGCTTCGTTTGGATTTGATGTTGAATTCAGTGTGTCTCTTGAATTTTGTGATGAATCGAAGTTAATCCTTGATTTGAGTTTGGATTTGGAAGTGGTTTGAGTTTATTGTTGGCTGTCAATTTGGAAGTGGAATGGATTCAATCAGCGCATTTTGATTGTTTGTCGTGGTTATGGTTTGTTAGTGGTGGGTTTGGGGGGTTTTGATTTGGGTTAACAAAAAGTTGTACATCCCACTTTGTAACTTTTGAGAAATATTTTTTGTTATTTTGTATTTTTTGGGAATTTTCTCAAAAAAAATAAAAATAAACAATC
The DNA here is from genome assembly GCA_035668315.1 of Drosera spatulata. Classification (NCBI taxonomy): domain Eukaryota; kingdom Viridiplantae; phylum Streptophyta; class Magnoliopsida; order Caryophyllales; family Droseraceae; genus Drosera; species Drosera spatulata. The sequence continues at coordinate 13,097 of JAOVYX010019177.1, forward strand.
GAATCATTTCATTTTTATTGTTGGCGTATTCCAATCATATCTTCCCATTTACATTTTTGATTTCAATAATGGATTATATCAATTTTGATTTTTTTCTTATTCATCCAAACCAAACTTATCGAGAAACAGGAGTTGCCATAGCACCCATCATTCTAGTCCCGGTTGAGTACACAAAAATAAATAAATAAATAAATAAAAGTAAAATAAAGTATGTTGCTTAATACATGAACTCAATCTACCGCAGGCTTCATATATGCAAAATGGCGTCGCTGATAGCTACAATTACGATCTCTCAAACTTGATCAAGATCTTCCCATATAATTAGATGTAAAAAGGTGATTTCTCACCTGTACACTCTTCCCATAAAATTTAGCTCGTATTTTAATTTCAGATATGAAACACAAACTAAGATTAGCAATAAACGAGTAATTATTAACCATTTGTTTGTTCTCACAAAATTTAGCTTCGTTTACTCTTATACCTCAAAACTCCCATTTAATCTTTAATTGAAGAGATTAAAATATAAACCTAGCTTTTTTTTAGGATTAAGCTTAAAATGAGTAAAAGTCTTCGGCCCCCCTCATGAAAAGATCCTGGTGTGACCAAAAGAGAAAGTTTCTGCGAGTAGTCAAACCCACCGTTTTTCTTCATCATCCGGCATCGATCGCCGCTCGATTCATATCTTCAGGTATCATCGATCTCAATCTCAATTTCGTATTCCCCTAATCAATCGATCGTAATCAAGTTTGGATTTCCTTGATATCCAATTCTATCCTAATTGTGTCTAATTTTTGCTGGCAACGACGATGACTACAACGATGGAGCTGATGGCGGCGCCGCGGTTGAGGATGATGCTGTTCCTGATCACGGTTGATTTGATTCGAACACACATCGTACACAGATAAATCGACGAGGATGACGACATACTGTCGGCTTCGATGCCACTTCCGATGGGTGCATGTCGACTCCAACAATGGGTGTACTATCATCTCCGATGGCGGGTGTATGTCGACCGCCGGCTACGTAATGTCGGCCCCGATGGACGCATTGTCGCCTCCGAGTTATCCCAGAGTTTATATTTGTCGTCAATGTTGGATGCACGGTTGAAAACACTATCGTTAACGTCGACAACAAGGTTCAGATTTAGGGTGTATTACATTTTTTGTTAGCGTAATCGATTGATAAAGTATTTTTTTTCTAATTAAAAGATGTTAAAAGATCTTATATATGATTTATTAATAAATAAATTTCAAAAAATTAATTTTTTGATATTTCTCTCAATACATCATGGATTCTGTGGACAAGAAAAAGGAAGAACGACATTTTAAAAGAAAACATAATCTGTCATATTTGAATAATATGTTTTTTAAATTTACAAAATTTGCTATCCTCAGAGCTGAAACTTCATACGTGTCTTCATTATGTCTATTGCTTCAAACAAACGAAGGCTGCAACCAGTTACCACGAGATTATTTTGTATGAGCCACTAAATGGCTTTTTATCACAAGACAATATCTTAGTTTTAAAGATCTTGTAATTGTCTAATAAAACTTAGATATGTGAAAAAAAAAAAAAAACCCGTGAGCCGCAAACTACTCTATTATTATTATATTCAAATTTAGAGGTGAGTTCCAATGGTATGCCAGTGTAATATAAGCATTTCAAATTTTAATGAGGGTAATTTTGATATTTTCAACTTCTATTCAATGATAAATTTCCGTTTTAATTATGAGATGTACTCGAGCGGTTCTTCTTCTGCGCCTCTCCGACTTTCTTAGGTGTCACCTTGCCTGCCTTTTACTGGAGTAGTATTATTTTTCGAGATATCTGTGCAAATCAATCATCACTTTCCATTGCCATGCACTTTCCTTTTTTTCTCCTTGTCTCACTCAATGCTTCATGTTTAGGTCTTGAAGATTAGTCCTTAAGCAAGATACACAAACAGTTCTCATTTTTGTTTTCTCTGATGGTTGAAGAAATGAAATATTCATAAATCTGTAACAATCTTTTTTTGGCAATCTCGTCTCAATTCTAGCAACGGGTTAGAAGAAGGTAACAAATCATTTGGTTGGATAGGAAGTTTTGCGTGGATCGACCTCGCCACTTCTCCACTAGATCTGCATAACTATGGCTGCCATCAATGCTCCAATCGTCCAGAAGGAAACGCTCACGGTCTGTCCTCTCATCTCGACCGTTTCTCATCACATAATCAATTTGTTAGAAGATGATATTAAATCATCATAAGGTGTCTTTGCTCATTTATGTTCTTCATGATCTAGTGGGAGCACATGTTCTATGTGATCAGTGAGAACAGATTTTACTATCCTTATTTCCTATATGAGTTGCACATTACAACTTAATGTTTCTACTAGACGAGTCTATGAGTTCAAGGACTTATAATTGATGGATTCTATAGGTTTTGACTCTCTCGAACTTTGAAAAATAAGGATGTCCATTTAACAGACAGAGCAATATCTCATTTTGAGAAATAGAAATAATTATTCTCTCGATTATGCTGTTATACATGTAATATGTTATTTTATATTGTATCTTTCTCTTAATGAACTTGTTTCATGTTGTTTCTTGGTTTATATAGACTTATGCGTATGCATGATATTAACTTTTATGTTGTTTATTAACAATATAGTATCACAAAATTCTATATTACGATAAAACGTGTGGAACACTCACCATTGTTCTAAGGTCTTTGTCCATATGTCTCTTATAACATAAAGTTTTAACATGTATTAGGTGCTTATCCTTTTGTTCGGTGGGAGCATTTAAGGCTCTATTGTGTTATGTACATTTGATCTGATGGAGTCAAATAAACTGGATACAGTTTATCGTTATAAAAGCACGTTGGTGTTTTATATATGTCTTCATGTTATTCAAAGTCTCAAGAGTTGTGTCACTCTTGAGTAAAGGTTTGGGGTAATAAGTTGAGGCTTAATATATATCTTGGGACACAAATTATATCACGCGAGATACATAAAGTCAAGATATACGACTTGATTTGTCGTAACCAAATGATTTTCTCATTCGTACGTTGGTACATAAGAGAGAAAATCATGTGATCGACAGGATAATACATTACGTTTTTGTTGGGGTATTATTCATTTGCCACACTATCATATTAAAATTCATATCGGTAGGGTTTAGAGTTTTGTAACCATGGAAGATTCGGTGTCGTAACGACAAAGATGTAGTTTCTGCCATGATCTTGAACTTGAAGCTCTATGGGACCGAATTGACTTAGAAGACTATCTCCAAACTAATTATTTTATTGTTGGCATCTAATAGTTTCAAAATAGTTAATTAGCTCGTTTTTTGTGTTCATTTCAAAAATTGAAATTGTTTTCTAAAGTTTTGATTTTGTTTTGGTTTTGATAATTAATAAACTCAAATGGAAGAATGTTGGATTTAATCTTTAAATCTCTATGTATGAGTTATATTAATTATGTTCGAATTAATTAGTTGGTCTAATAAAGTGAGATGATGTGCTCTTATTTTAGTCTAATATGGGTCGGTTAGTGTAGGTTGAGTAGATATTTATTGTTCCGTGATGAATAGGCTCAATAATTACTACATCTATATATATATCAAATAGGTCACCTTTCATAACCCTAATTGTGTTATACATGGTGACTCATCTACACCGACCGTCAGAGACATTAGGAAAATGGAGCCTGTTAACCTCTTTTATTTGGTGATTTAGTTTTACAGATCTAATTAGTTCAATCGTGTACTCTTCAAAGTATTTTTCGTTGAAATTCATGACGATTAAAGTACGCATATAATTGTTTTCATTCTCTATTTGATATTCTAGATCTATCTATGACGATCCTGTAATTGAATTTGGCTACACAATTTTCCTATTTGCCTACATGCACCTCCTTTCTAGATATCTGTTCAAGTATTTAGGATCTGAATTGAATCTAACCGGGAATCTAGGGAGAATACATATCCGTCCATCATCAGTAATCCCGTTAAACATAACTATGGCAAAGCTCAGTACTGTTCGACGACAACTAATCTGAACTAATACTCAATTGCTCTCCCATAAACATGAAATATTTCATTTGCATGTCGATTATATGTACAAACTCTGTTATCCAGCTTGAGTTAATGGCTAAACCGTTCAATCGTTTTCTACATATTTATAGAACTCTATAGAAAGGACTATACATGGTCGCGTCGTGAATTCCAGCAAACTCTTGTATAATATATGCAAGTCCAAATTATCTTCTATCTTTTTGGTGGATCTTCTATTTTTTGGTGTATTGTCCACTGTAGTTTTGGGTTTCTAAGTTTGAAACCGAATACAGCAACGCCATTTGTCGTTAATGAACAACCTCCTGTTTTGTGTCGAATTTTCGATTCAAGAACAGGCTATTGGGAGTGAAAATGCGTCTTAAAGAACGAGAGAGTTGTACTATAAACTTTTAATAGAACCAAACTCTTAAAGATCAGGATAGCTGTGCTAAATCAGAGTGTTTCCCCTCGGAAGCTGAAAAGGCAAAGAACTGCAGCATCAAATTGTGTGTTCAACGTGTCAGGGAGTAAACAAATCGAATCAGGATTAAGCAACTCAAATTCTATTTAACTCCATTTTCAACTGTCTTTCCATGCATCAGAGTTGGTACTTCATAAAATCTAGCAGAGGATAATCGCCTCTTGTGTGTTCACCTAGCATGGTTGGTGGTGCTAGAACAGACCGAGTTCCTAGAGGAGTGTACGAAGTGTATGACGAAGCTTAAGAATGCAAAAAAGTGACATATGGAGAAGTATGCATGAGGCGAGAAGGTAGAGGTTCCAAATCATAGGAAAGGATGGGTGAACGTGTTTGAGATGAGACCGAGATTCGTAAACCAATTGGTGTTAAGTTTCGTATGTGCATTTCAAATTATCTTATCCTTTCGATGCAACTGCCGAGGCAGGTTATGTCTACCATTGCCAAGTTAGTTCTCTGGTCTCGCAAGCTTCTTTTGTATCTCTTAATTTGGGTCGTAATAATGACGCTTCTTTCATTTGCAGATATTGGATCACGAGGATAACATGTTGAGACCGATGAAGTTGATCAAGTAGGAATCAGGATGGGACTCACACATGCCTTTTCATATGATACATATGCTTTTGTGTAACATATTATATGCAAAACTTTATGTCTATCTAAAAACTGATAGCATGACGTATATTATAAAAGAACAACCATCAATAAAATTGTCCATGTTTTTTGAAACTTTCCTCACTTTCAGGTTTTCTTCTTTCATTATTTAATGCATGAACTCATAACAACACGTGGACTTTGAACCTGAAGTCTAAGAAATCCTTGCTCCCCAGGTTATTGTGTCATTGTTGTTAGGATTGTGTCATGTTTATGAACAGATAAAGAACCATACTCTATCTAAGTTTCAGACTTGCTACGTTACAAATTGCAATCTGTTGCCAAAAAGATTGATATCGAATCTCCAGACAATAGCGAGACATGTAGCAAAAGCAAATGAACTTTTATGCATTGACAAAGAATACTTCAATCCTCATAGAACTCGCTTTTTGATTGTATGTTTGATAGAGTTGGTGCAATTATTGTCGGCAATAGCCCATAACTATCCCGTTACATATTTTACGCCTGAGTTGTTTACAACGGAAATGGACACCGAGTAGTAGGCATGACCACGGTTCCATTTGGAACTGGAACCGAACCGGAACCGAACCATCGATTCCGGAATCGAAACCGGTCGGAACCGGAACCGTTTTGGAACCGGAACCGAACCGTGCTATAAGGTTTCGGTTTCGGTTTA
>JAOVYX010019178.1:0-18897 GCA_035668315.1 Drosera spatulata
AGCGGAGACGGCGGCTGCAGCGACGACGGATGGCGACAGCGACGGTGGACGGGAAAGGCAACAGCTGCGTCGGGGAGAGAGAAAGGAAGGAAGATGAAAGGAAGGAAGGGGACGGGCTGTGATATATATAAACAATTTAACGACGGATTCCGTCGCTAATTAGGTTTTGTACACATTAGCGACGGGATCCGTCACTGAACATTAAGAATTCACTTGTGAACTTGTAGCGACGGATTCCGTCGCTAATTAGGTTTTACACACATTTAGCGACGGATTCCGTCACTAAATGTGATAATTTGTGCCTTAGCAAATTCTTGCATCATTTTTCAATCTATTCTAGCGACGGAATCCGTCGCTAAAATGTATAACATCATTTTTCAATCATTTTTCAAACACATTTTTATGTTTTTTCACATCGTTGACTTCTTTTTCATGATTACTTTCAATTTAATTTCATACGAACATCATTTATAATATATGATACATTTAACACCAATATCATTACAATATCTTATATGTTTCAAGTTTTATAACATCTTATATCATGTGCAACATATATGTTATTAAGAGTTTTTAACAATACGTTATTTTTTCACTAAAATATTATGAAATAGAACGCTTTATTATAAGTTAACATTTCAACTACTACGATATCCCAAAATATTTACAATTTGTTACATTTTAACTTATAAATCATCATCGAAAATAATGTTAGCGACGGATTCCGTCGCTAAATATTGTGATGTATAATCCTTCAAATTCGTTAGCAACGGGATCCGTCGCTAAATATTGTGATGTATAATTCTTCAAATTCATTAGCGACGAAATCCGTCGCTAAATATTGTAATGTATATTTCTTCAAATTAATTAGCGACGGATTCCGTCGCTAATATATATTGTTATAAAATTCTTTTCACACTTTAGCGACGGAATCTGTCGCTAAATAGTGTGAATACAAATTCTACAAAAATAGGATTGTTTTACAAAATATTTAGCGACGGAAATCCGTCGCTAATGGTATAAAATTTAGCGACAGGTTTAACTTTCCGTTTCAAAAAAATTCAATTTTTTTTCTTGTTATTTTTGTTATGGATCCGTTGCTAACATATATGTTTTTGCGACGGAGTTTGTCCGTAACTAAATTTTTCCGTAACTAAACTTCTATTTTTTTGTAGTGGTGACCCACTCCTCCAATGAAGAGATCAGGAGATCGATTCCTGATGGGTGTTCAACTGATTAGTGATGATGAGCCCGTCAGCTTTGTATTCTTTAAAAGGGTCTTAGGCTTGCGGGCTATTCATGGGATCCAGGGGGATTCCTTCGGGATGAACCATTTAGAATAAAAAAAGACGGTGTCGCTTAACCTGAGTTTGACACACATGCAATAGCAGAAAACCGGAGAACCAATCAGGAGAATCCTAAAAGGTAGTGTAGACAAATGAACACACGCAGCATGTGCTCAAGGTCAGATGTATGCAGACATAATCACGGTTCTAACGACAAGAATAGACAGCATGTATGTTACGAATCAGAATATCACGACGATATAGTAACTTTCCATACTACAGCAGCATGAAGCAGATAGCTGCATTGTGGTGGCATACAAGACAATCCTGCTCCACTACCTGATCGACGAACGACAACATTATGATCATGGAAAAGATGTAATCAAGCAAAGATGGTATTTTAATCGCTTTGTCGAACGAAATTTTATCCATTCCAAAAATCCAAATCCATTTCAGCAATCCACAATCCACTATTCTCAGTCAAGGTTGGTTCTTGTTAACATCAATCAGCAGTATACATGTGGCTTTGCCTCGTCCAAGTGCTAAAACAATTATTCAGCAAAAGCAATGGATGAGGGAAGCAAACATTTTTCAGCTCAATATATTTATGGTATTCGCTCCATAAAGAGAAAGCAGGAAAATAAATAAAAGTGATTCTCCACTGGAGCGCCGCCCTTTTTCGCTTTGTCATTGACATTTCTCTGTCGAGATCTTTAGTGTAGCAAGAGCACAAATAGCACTAGCACATAGATAACAACAAGCTTCATACTTACAGATGGAAATTTAACTGATATGCCGAGGTCGGAGGTCTCTTCGAATATTCTTTACTGCCTACTTGTTCCGTACTTCAAATATTGGTGCCTATTAATCAGAAAAGATAGTGTCCATTAATTACTTGCAAGCTTGCATCTTCTATGGTCAATCCTGTAAACTTGAGCTGTCGATTCTATAACGAGCAAAGGATTACGAATTTCCGAAGGTATTATGAATGAAATCTGAATCATAAGGTTAATTCATGTCTTCTGGATAAATCCAGTGCAAATCCGAAGGAATCTAGCTGCGAGCTCCCATGTTATCCAAGTAGAAAAACAGATGTTAGAATACCACAAAACTCTCTACATTAAACCGTTTTGTCTTATGCGATTGAGTTAAACAAACAAAATTATCCTTACTGAGTTAAATGGATCATGATCTTCTCGATAAAGAGTACGGAGCTTAACTTGCCTGCGTTATAAAAACATTAAGTTGCTAGTCTGTCTTGCCGTCTCACTTTTATAAAAAATTTGACCTCAAGATCCACAAGCAGGAGGGTAATATGACATCCAACGAACCGCGCAAAACTCCAACAAAGAGCATCTAAAACAGTACAAGGTGTAAGCACGTCATTCTCCATTCTCGAAACACTTTCATTATACTAACCCACCGAGGAAATGGCAAAGAGCAATTCACATCAGAATCCACTGATCTAGTATGATTACCTAAGCCAAAAACTTTAGGAAAAGCATTATAAACTAAGCATACCTTGCATCCCTTTGTCGTTAAGGCAAGTCAGCCCGTTCGGACTGTTATAATTTTCATCCACAAAGCATGCCTCACTTGGCTTTCTGCACATAATTGCACCGAGGAGTCAGTTCATGCTAGCCAGGCGCTAAGCCAAAAGCATACACCGGCCAATTTTTTGACTACAAATATGCAACTTTAGACTCCCATTAGCAACCATCGCTGATTTTTCATTAAAAAAAGGCGAATGCGTGTGCAGCACAAAGTGTTCATGATCATGAAAAGCACACAAAGTTTATATTGGAGACACGGAGCATTATTAAGGCGAATGGAGAATCTCGTTAACACTTAGCATGGTAGGCAAGGGTTGACGTCTTTCATGGTGAATCGAGGCAGGTGAATGGCTAGATTGTCATGCATGAACTCGAATATTGACTAGTAATAGTGAACTATTGAAACACAGAACGTGATGTATGTCAAGGTGAGGGTACATAGTAAAGGTTCGAGAGCAATTAGATATCGAGGCTGAACATTGTTAACTGGTATAATCCAGGAGTGAAAGGTGAAAGAACACGGATCACAATGCTACCTGCCTGCTTTTCTCCTACTGCTTCATCGTGATCATTTTGCTTTACAATTTCGCATTAGGACATCGAATCACGAGGAAGTTCAAAGGTATTCTGCACAAAAGAGCTAGTATAATACTCTCTTATCATACTCGCAATAACTCAAGATCTCATGTCCAACATCTTAAACATCTCTAACTACAAAATCTGATAGGAAAACTCCAGCATACATCAACACAGGCAGATCGCCAAGGCAGAAACAAGCGTGGGAATCCTATATTGTCCATTGTTCCATCAATCACACATCCAAAATACCGAATACACTCACTTCGACAACCACTAGTACGACTGACTGGTCCAAGTAGAAAAGTAAATATATAAACCACATTTCTTATCCTAAGACCAAACTTGTAGATTTCAACTGCCCTGAAATGAACTAATCGCATAAGGATCATATTCAGAATTCCTCGTCAAGCATAAATGACCTCATGCTCGGAGCATCATTTCCCAAAGTTCTAAACAAAAGTTCTAAACTATGGCCCCGCCAAGGCACCTAGAAATCTTCAAGTCACAAATATTATTTATATCAGTAATTATACCACAGATAATTCATATAGTTGTTCCTTCTATAACTTCTCAAGTGTCTCTCTACTGTAGTCTCTTTCAATTATTCTAATATCTTTATCTTGCAAGATAGAGTAGATGTTATACGGCGCGTCGGGCAGCCAACATGCTGCGGTATACAGTATTTTGATTGTGGTGCACAACAGTTTGGTAGTAGTGTACAACATTTCTCCGGCAAAATACTGTACATAGAACTATTACTATTGTACACCACAATCCAAGAGATGATACCAGAAACAAAATACTGTATACCGTGCAGCCTAACTAGGCTGTTGCCGCAGCACAAATGATTTTTACATGAATGGTCAACACGACCGCCTACACAACCATCGAATCATCCCCTAACTCTACCTAATCGCCAAGGCGCTAGAAAGGACGTCGAATCGTCCTTGATCCCTGAGCGCGTTTCAAAGAAGTTGGCCATTTTATCGAACAACTTGTATGCATACAACCAATCTCCGCATTCTGAATGTAAACAACCCTAGAAAGAGTTTTTAAAACAGCTGCATTATGCGAATTTTAGCGTCAAACTGACCTCGTTGCTTCGATATAATCATCACCAATGTGGGAGTATGGGAAATGGGGACTTACTCGAACGGGATATGTGGAGATACGCCGGTCACCGGAGAGTAGCGATAAGCGGATGCGAGGTGTGCGTGGACACAAGAAAAATAAAAACTTCGGAATAATTTTTTCAAGGAAAATTATAATGGCAAGACCAAAAAAAAAAAAACCAAAAAGATTCAAGACAACATTTAATTTCAATGCTTACTTTTACATGATATTGTGGATGTTTAAATTCTCATTTTGATTCTATCAATTCTTTTTTGTTAAAGAATGAAAAGCATATATTATCTCCGTCTCTATTTAATTATAACGGTTTGATCCGACATAATATTTTATGTATGTGTTGAATTTATATGAAATTTAATGAAAAATAATACTTCCTCCGTCCCATTCAAATTGTAATACTTTTCTTTTAAGATCGTTCCATTCAAATTATATTTTTTTCTTATTTATCAATTTTTTCATAATAATAAAAATATCAAACTATCCCTACTCTATATCACATTAATTCATCCACAATCATTTCTCTTTTCTTTTTTCTTGCCTTTCTCTCTCTCACACTCACAAAAGCAAATTGGACATTCCTCCTAAATTCAACACATATATAAATATAAGTTTCAAATCAACCCATTGTAATTTTATTGGAACGAATGAAGTATTTTTTTTAAAGATAGTGAAATGCAAGTTGGATTTAAGAGAAAAAATGAGAGACGAGGAGGAAGGAGGTAATGAGTTAGTTTGATTATAGAAATAATACAAATAAGAAAAAACTAAAAATATTATATTTATATTTTAATCAACAAAAAAAATATTATAATGAAATTAAGAAAAATATATATTTAGACAGATTCTTTTACTAGACCACAAAGACAAATTTTGAAGCAAATATAATGATTCAATATTGTTATATAGATCCAGTTTGATCCATATCCGTACTAATAAATACTTTTAATTCAAAATCCGTTTGTTCATAAATCTATTATAAAATATAAATGATTATTTAATTTGTATGTATGATATAAAGATGATGATTTGAACATTTTATGCATTCAAAACACACAAAAAAACGAGGGAGTAATGATTTGGAATTTTATGATTATAGTTCCGTCATTTTTTAGCCGGAAGTTGCTCATTACGGGTGTGATTAGCATCACAGCCCTAATTTGATTTTGGATTTCATTTTATCCTCGACTCCACGTCCACCGCGCACACTTTGGAGATCAAATCGCGCAATCGAAATTCAAGAACTCAACACTCACATTCATGGTATCTCACTAGTCTAATCGCTCCCTCTTTCTCCTCTCACCTCGCGTTAATTTCAAGTCGATTTCATCATCTCTGCGTTTTGATTTCTGCAACTCGAATCCGCTGCTTTGAATCTCTTCAATTAGGGGAAAAACTTAGTGTCGAATGTCGATCGAACAAGTAATGATCCAAACTTCTGTGTAGTTAGTCGAAATAAGTGACCTAATTTTCCTGTTTTGGTTAAATGTTTCGATTGCGTTATCATATCCCCAAAACGAGGGATATTATCGGTTTTTAGATTTGATTCAACTAAAAGAGCATAAAACCCTTGAACTCATCAACCGTGACACATGATACCGTTAAACTTTAAAAATATGCAAATGACCCTTTTATCAACTCTAACTAATTATGTTTCGTGTCAAAATAATTTGATTTATTTTAAAGCTACCTTTTTATAAACTTCTTTTAACATGGTTTTTTAACAAAATAACGTGATTTCTTTTGACGATAGAGTGGTTCAGAGCTTATTTTTTGACTTCGTAGTGGTCATTTGTAATGACCCAATAGTTAAGGGGGTTAAATGTCATTTTTTCTTTATCTGCACAGTTTTTTCAATCATTTACAAGCCGTGATACTTGATTCGTGCTTTGTGTGGTCAGTTGTGTATGTCTGACGATAGTGTTCATCGTGATTGACTTTTGTATGTGACAACTGCTTAGAATTACAATCGCTTCTTTCTCGAATAGTTATGGATGATTAAATTGTTGATTTGTATTTGATACTGTCGGATTAGTAGGCCAACACGCAACGGCTGTATTTGAATTGCACCAGAAGCACTCTCGAAGCTGCAATGTGTCTGCAGGTACCGACTTTATGTTTTCTCGTATACGTGGCTTTTGTTCTTAGATTGTGAGTTTAAGCATTTCTATTCTAATCGATATGTTGGTCTATTTTTTCCAAGTGAGGAAGTTTGTAGATCTTATTTTATCACTTTTGGTTGTGTTGATGCAGAATTTCCCTTGCCAAGAAGTTGAGAGGCATAATAAACCAGAGGTTGAATTGAAGTATGTTGCCTGTTAATTCAAATTTTTCTAGGCATAAACTGTGTTATTTAAGTCATTATTTTGGATCCTTCCTCAATTGCTATGATTTTTGGTCCTTTAATGTGTTTGTTCTTTTGCTTCATATTTTGGTGGCATTAATGAGTTTCATCTAAACTGAATACTGACTAGTTAATACCCTCGGTTTGCAGTTGTTTGGGTTTTCTTATGTTATTCGTGTAAGTATCGGCTGTTGCGGTTCTAATGATTTGCCATATTGCGTGCAGAACCAGTCCTGAGCTTCTGCGGAATCCTGTAAGGACAATCCTCTTGTGAGCTACAGTTTTTCTTTGTTATTCATCTTGACGGTATTGTCCGGTCTGTTTTCATTTAATTCCTACAAGTCCCATATCTGTTTCCCTTGTTTGTTTCATATGAAATTTTCGATCCCAGTTCGTAAATCACAGTGGAGTTCAGAGGCTGCAATGCTTTCTCAGGTTTTGATCTGTCGAAATGAAGCTGAGAAATGCTTGATTGAAACATCAATAAATTCTTTACGCATAAGCCTAAGGTAGAGTTCATATATCCCAGCCAGTCAACCTCAGCCACTGACGATAAAGTTGACAAAGTTGTTTTTGTTAAGTCATTATATCAACATTTCTCACCAACAGGTAAAGCAGGCAGATGAGCTTGAAAACATATTGGCCAAAAAGTTTCTCTGATTTTTATCGATGAGGGCAGAAGCCTTTCAGGTCCTGAGGAGAAAACCTGTACAGGTACCGTTGGTTCTTTTCAGCTGGAGCCATTACCTAATTTTCGCTAAATGTTTCATAGCTTTCACGCTGATTTTGCAGGGGTATGACATAAGCTTTCTAGTCACGAACTATCACTGCGATGAGATGCAGAAACACAAGCTCATTGATTTCATAGTTCAGTTTATGGAGGCAAGTGATTCATTTGGAAGCTTCTCATTGCATGGAATCGTGCAGCATCTCCTTCAGCATCCATTACAAAGTACTTGTATGAGACATTTTTGTTTTGTTTCAGGACATTGACAAGGAAATTAGCGAACTGCAGCTGTCTGTGAACACCCGCGGGAGACTTGTAGCCACAGAGTTCCTGAAGCAATTCATATGATGGGTTTGGATTTGAATGTAAAAGAGTGAAAATGCAATCCTCAACGTGATTTTTGAAGTCTGATGAATTCAGATTCGTCAAATTCCTTATGTAAACTATGACTTGCAAAATGTATGAGCAAACTTGTGCACCGTGACTTGTGTAATTCTGCTGGTGATTAATGTTTAGGCAGATATGTTTCCTGAGTAAAAAAATCAATGGTTTCCTGTGGACTAATATTGTTTTCTTTTTTCGAAAGATTCAGTCTCAACTAAACTCTTTTTTAATTTTTGTTTCTTCACTTGAGCTAACAAGATGTTTGTATATAACTAATCGTTACATCCATGCATCGAGAATACTTAATACCCCCTCAGTTTCAATATAAATAAATACTCCTTTCACAAGTGTTGCATAGAGCTTTTTACGAGGCTTTTTGAAAAATTCGTTGTTGAACTTGATTAATCATCCTTTTTATTTTTTGAAAATGAATAGTTTTATTTTCTTGATTTTCGGCTTGTTCCAAATTTTATACTTAAATTAATCAAATTTCATTTTTCTTTTTCTATTTTTGAATATTCATTCACTCGATATTCATCCGCTTTCATTTCAACTTTCTATAAGTGAGCCCAGGCTTTTTTCCAGTACACCCGATTATCACTCAATAAATATTACTCTCTTCGTCCCATCTTACATGCAATCAATTGACCCGGCACGAAATATTATGTGTGTTGAATTTTTATGGAATTTGGAAAAAAGTATTTTTTTAAAGATAGTGGGGTTTATTGTAACGATTGTGAGGGGAGAGAATTACGTACTGTAGTAAAACATAATCGATTTGATATATTTTTTTGAGTAAAAGGTTGCTAAAAAAGGTTGTAAGTAAATTGGGAGTTGGGACAACCCCAAAAAAAGAAAAAGAAAAAATATTGTATGTATTATGGGACTGAAGTAGGGTTGTAACTGAGTCGAGTCAGACATAACTTAGGCCGGCTCATTTAGGATTTGATTAGGTTTGAGTTTGAGTTCAAGCTTGATTCTAACCTAATCGAGTCGAGTCTGTCAAACTTATTTCATAAATAGTTAGGTTCGGGTTCGGCTCATTTCGGCTCGACTCATATACTCATTCGAGCCTAGTCGAACTTGAGTCGAGCAAGTTTTTTATGAACAAATCACAATAACTTTAGAATTTAAATTTAAGAATCAGTATTAAAATCATTATCTAAAAATTTAAATTGATTAACTTGGCATAGAAAATAAAAGTTAGTATGTCAATTGACTTTAAATTAGAAAAATCATTCTATTTGGACATATAATCATCTAATAGTAGTTCTATTATTATGTATAAAGATATGATAATTTTTTAAATAAATAAAAAATATATGAAATATGAGAGTTTTATATGACTCTTGAATGCTATATAAATATTTATGAAAAATAAATTATATATATATACATATAAATTCGAGCTTTATATAAGTTATAGTCGAACTGACTTGATGAGCTTATAAATGAACCGACTCGTGAGACTATCAAGTCAAGTCATAGGTAGCTCAAGTTTGACCCATTTAATTCTACGAATCTAAAATTAAGCTAAAATTTGGTTTACCAACTTCATAAATGATACTCATATCAATGTTTTATTGAGTTGAATCAAAAAAATTCACCAACGGATTCGATTCATTTACAATCCTTAATAAAAGGAGTATTTTCCCATCAAAATTTATAAAAATTCAATATTTATATAAATTCTTCTATCACCTCAACGTATAATATTTAATTTGGATACGAAGGAGTACTTTGTATTCTCTGTATTAAACCCTTCCCCGATCCCGGCAGACATCTCATGGGAAAGAAAAAGAGACCCAACGGCGACCACCACGCCGGCGACACAACGCCGCCGCAGACGCCGGATCCGATCACCGGCGACGCATCTCATCCGATTCCAAAGAAAACCAAGAAGAGAAAGAATCGAGAGGAGAAACTCAAATCGAAGCCATCGATTCCGACCGTCAGCATCGCCGTTCCTGGTTCCATCATCGACAACGCTCAGTCTCTCGAGCTCGCCACTCGCGTAATTTGAAATATTTGTGTTTGATTGGTCTTTTGTTGTTGATTTGGTCTTTGTGTGTGTGTTTTGTTGGTGTGTGAAGAAGTGTTTGATTTTCGGGTATTTGTTGTGGTTTTACAGCTTGCTGGTCAGATTGCGCGAGCCGCTACGATTTTCCGGATCGATGAGGTAGGGATTGGTAGATGATATGTGAGCTCACTGAACTGTGTGATTTGCTTGAGGTTTTGGATTTTCGGGTTGAGATTAGGACTAAAAATATCTGTCTTGGTGGATAATGTGGCCAAGCTAGGAGTACAGAATAACTTAACGACTGCCAAAGGATATCGCTTGAGCGGTTTAGGGGAAGGTTATCGTGCACGTCCTTACCTTGTAGACCGATTGGATGTCCTCGTAGAGTACCGAAGATATGATCAAGACATCTTTGACGGAGCTTTCTTATCTGTCCACATAGTCTGAGTTTGTTCTCTAGAACTGACAATGTGCTTACAGTTATGACTGCAACTTGAGATTAGTTCTCTCATTTGGTGTCGAATTCCTTGACCAACTAAATGCAAAGATGTTTTTACTTTTAAGTGAGCTCATAGTGTGCATTGGGTGCTTTATTCTAGGAACATGAGTATAAGGGCATGGAACATTTATTTGTAGAAACGTAGCTAAACTGTCACTGGCTTAGCAATTAAGTGACAGCTCAAAGGGAGATCTTGATGAGTGACAGTGAGCTAGCATGGCAATTGTTGTTATGGATTAAGATTTTTCTGATATGATAGCATATTGGCCAATATAGGTATTTAATTGAGGTCGAAGAGCATTGATTGAATATATATCAAGTTAACATTGATATGCATTAGGTTGTGGTTGTGAAGCTTAAACTGCTCACAAATAAGTTCGATGTGGTTATTAAAGTTTGATGGCTGTTTCTCTTTTTCCAATAGGTGGTGGTATTTGAAAACATTGGTAGCTCAGTGGAAGAATCTAGTTCTCCAGCAACTGAAAGTTCGGACGATAATGAAAGTGGTGCAGCTTTTCTGATAAAGATTTTAAAATATCTTGAGACGCCTCAGTATTTAAGGAAGATTTTGTTTCCTAAGCAGAATAGCTTAAGATACGCGGTGAGAACTTTCTCATGGATTGGCTATTACCCTGATTTCAATAGTATTTCTGGTGATCACAGTATATTGCCAGTGGCTCTGAGCTCTTTTGTTTGAGCAGGGTGTATTGCCGCCATTGGATGCACCACATCATCTAAGGAAGCATGAATGGACTCCGTATAGGGATGGTAGGCGGTACTTTTGGCATGCATTGTTATATTACTCCTAAATTCCTAATGCTGCTTCATATTTGATACCTTGAAATTTTCAGTATGTTTCTATAATAAAAGTTGCTCTAAAGCTTTTCATTCCAATTGTTCTTCTCCTCGTGATTTCAATGCCATGTATATTCCCATTAAAGGGTTATTTATCACGATAAGTGAAGGTCTATTTGAAGTTAAATTGTTATTTATATTTGCAGTATATTACTTTTTCAGCATGTTGACGCATCATAAGTCATGCCTTTTCTTTTGTTATTCATAATTTTCTTCAATAATTGGCTAAATTGACTTAATCAATTGATTGTTGGATGTTGGATTCTTGGTTTCGATGTCAGTCATAATGATATTCTGCATATGACTATAGGTATTACCTTGAAAGAAAGAGCTCCAAACTCAACTGGTACACTAGTCGATGTCGGCCTAAGCAAGGTACTATAGCCTTCTAACATCAAGTCAAATGATTCTTTGCCAATTGCATAATTCCCTTGAAGACAAAATAATCTAGCAAAGAGATGAGAGGCTGCCGTGCATAATTCACTTGTGATATGATTTTTCATGTTTTCTGATATGTGAGCAAGTTTCTTGCATTGCTGTTCTGTTATGTGCATACTATTTGTGTGATTGCGTTTTTGCATTCAGTGACTAACTGAAATATGACTAATGACTCTGGTTCTCCGTAAGTTAGACAAAGAAGAATGTGAATGCTTCTCATTGAGCACTTCTTTTCTGTGCAGAATGTTGTCATTGACCAAGTGCTTGAACCGGGGCAAAGAGTGACTGTTGCCATGGGTGCCAACCGCAGTTTGGATCCTGGTACTGCAAGACACTATCTTTCGATTTCTCTTGTTATCTTTGGAAAAATGCGATTGTTTGTTGTTAGTCCATTCTTTGGCAACTTTTTGCTTTGCCCAATTGATTCTATTCTAAAGCCTAAGGGTATTTGGTAATATTTCACGATTTGCTCTCTTACTTATACTTTGCCTCCTTTGATGGTCAAAAGTCGTATTTGATGTGGACTCAAATTGCTTTCTGTAAATACTGTACTATGTTGAAACTGATTTGTGACACAAATGACATGACACCTTGCATCATATGTGGACGCTGAATGATTTTACTACTAGATGTTTTCCTGCAATAATTTCCTGCAAGTTTAACTTTATCAACGCTATTATCTGATTTAGAGATTCTGTTAATTTTTTGAGTTTTGTATAGAGCCTTTGATAGTGCACCGTGTATTGGAATCATGGTACTTTGTATTTTCTGCTCAAAATTATAAGTTTTGTAACTATATGTATCACCATTCACCAAGATGCTTTTGATACCATTTGGCCTTTTTAAGCTGTCTTGCACCAGATTGTCTCGCCTCTCACTCCCAGGGACGAAGGGGGGATGTATTGGGGATATAGAGTACGACACGCCTCGAGTTTGAGCTCTGTATGTGAAGAGTGCCCATATGAGGTACATGTGGTATTACCCATTTCAAGTAAGCATTCTGTAATTTTTTTAACCTATTAACCGTGTCCCTTCCTGTTTAGGGTGGTTATGATTACCTCATTGGCACCTCGGAGCATGGTTCAACTGTGAAGTCATCTGAGCTTCTGTTGCCTACTTTCAGGTAGTCAAAGTTTGATCTTAAAACATTATTATGTCTTTTGCGAAATATTTTTTTCGATGAAGCTGTCAAAATGCACCCTGCTTGCTTGCTCAAGAGCAGTGTTTTCTCCTTCTCCCAACCTTTTACTTCTATTGTTTAAGCAAGAGTGATCGTCCATTTTTACTGCCTGTTTCCACCATTCTTGAGAAACTTAAGATCAAGTTGGTAGCCTTTCTCGAATTGAGCATTGTTGTTGTAAAATATGTGAGTGGAATGATTTGTAGGCATTTATTGATAGCATTTGGCGGCCTAGCTGGCTTGGAAGAGAGCATCGAGGAGGACAAAATTTTGAAGGTACGCGTTCCATTTCTTTTCTCGTGGTGTTCCTTTTGTGTGTTAAAAGAAATAGGTTTTTTCATGAGCATCATGATCCATCTGACCTCTGTATGAGTTCTCTGGTCTTCCTAATTCTATATTACGTATGATAGCATTTGTTGTTCATGCCAAAGGAAATATATAAATTTCAGATTTCTGCTACTCGTGTTCCAGAGTTTGATGGCAATATTCTTCTGTATGTGAACAGGGAAAGGATGCGAGGGAAGTCTTCAACTTATATTTGAATGTGTGTCCGAATCAAGGGAGCCGAACAATCAGAACAGAGGTATGTAGTCACAGTTCGCTTGCCTTGCCCGTCTATCAAGGATTTTGAACGAGTTGTGCTTGATTCAGTATCGACCTGTTTTGTCTGCACCAACAGGAAGCAATCTTTGTATCTCTCCAGTATTTTCAAGAACCTATTTGCCGCGCAGTTGAAGCACAGAAACCACAACAATTGCGCAAGTGTTCTCAAACGACCAACTAGCATAACTTGATGGTTCTCTGTTTGAGCCAAGGCCTTCCAGCTGAACTAGACGACTGCTGCTTGAGGCAGAAAGGGGAATTGAATCAGGACTCGACAACTGATAATCCGATTTTGCAAAACAGGACCAGAGCTCAGTAGCTAGATTGTTTGTCTTTGATTGTATTTTGCTGTCTCGGAAACTATTTACAGCTCAAACATTCCATGGGCAGATTATGCTCCAAGTCAAGGATGCTAATGTATTTTCGGTGACTGAATTAGAATCTATGTTGGTCATTCCCACATCTATCAGAAGCTGTTATTACAATGTCAGAGACTGTTAAAATTATTATAAAGTTAAATTACGGAACGTGAAATATTATGAATAATTAAATTGCTAATAATTAATTATTAAGAAATGAATTATACAAAACATTAATTAATATAAATTACGAACTATTTTGAGAAGTTGATTTAATCTCCATCCGTCCTTTCTCACCTTATTTCTCCACCACTCATCTTCTTCGGCTCCTCACCAAACCAACACACGCCACCAATCTGTCACCAAAACCACCGCAGCCGTCGCACGCCGCCGCCACCATCATACCTCGTCGTCGATCTCCCTCGGCCCAGACGACATTAGCCCAGCCAACGGCGAGCCCGGACGCAGCCCCTACGCCCCGCATCGACCACCGCAGCCACCAGCCCACCCCTCGCTTCCTGCAGACGCCGACGAACTAGTTCCGGTCATTCCCCGGCCCAAGCGACGATCCCCGGCCACCCACGAGTCCGAACACGACCCCGAGCAACCCTCACGAACCACCACTTCGATACACCTCGGGCCACCTTCGTCCCGCCACAATCCGACCACCACCGATCTCCCCATCGCCGGAGACATCGTTGGAAGCCTTCCTCGCCACCAGCCCGGCAGCGGCCCGCACGGCCCGACAGGCCCGACGTTGACAATCCCGGCTCAACAGCAACCCGACCTCGGCCCGATAACAGCCACACGGCCCGACGTTGACCCGGACAGCAGCCCAACTGCAAGCTCGACAGTAGGCCCGGACAGTGACCCCGGTAGCTGGCCCGACAGCGGTGTTGGCTTCATGTTCGTAATTCTCCTTGTTTCGCGTGTTTTGGATAATACATCGGGGAGTTAACCTCCACAAAAGCTTCCTTGAAACCCATGAATGAATGTGTTTAATTGCGGGTTGTGATGTGTTGTGTCGTTTGTGACACCGGGTTGGCGAGGATGTGATGTTTGTTATGCGTCTTGTGTTGATCTTGCTTGTAGTTGGTATGGTCAGGGAATAAGCATGACGGGCTTCAAGGTGTGGGTTATGGTGATGTCGATGCGCATTTTTGTGCTTGTACGTGGTTAGATCGTCGGATGACGATGATGTCGGGGTTAAGATTTATATACATGAGAGGGCTCGGGTATTAAAAACAATCATAAAAGAATCTTGTCGACATTTTAGGTTGTTATTGGACACTGTGATGGTTATGAAAGGAGGTTGGGATGCTTTGGGTTGTACCCTCATGTTGTGATTGTGCCTATGTGTGTTGATGTGTTGTAATGCTTGGTTATGTGGTTATGCGTCCTATGTATAGTTATGTTTAATTATGGGGTTTATGTGACGGAACATAAGTTTATTGACAATATGCATCATGGGATATTAAGGTAATATTCCTTGGGGAATCGGGATAAATAAACTTGTGAACTTATGATCAGAGACACGAATGATTGTTTAATGTAATGGTTTTAGCATATGGTTAGACCGGCACGGCTTAAATGCTCATATTTCATGACCAGGTTTGTTTGTGTAGAGTTCATGTAGAGGGGTGTTTGAAGTGCAAAATGTGTGCTATGCGTGGTCTCTGAACATGCGTTCTATGCTATGTACTTCTTGGATATGTGCTATATATCATCTATTGTATTATGTGGGGAATCGGGATTTAAAAGGATACATTACCCATAAATTACCTTTCAACAATCATCTAAAGGCGGGTTATTGTTGAATGATTGAATAACGCATGAAAACAATGACATTATTGGAACCTAGTAATAATGAACATAACTGGGTAAATTACCATAAAGATGACATATAATCGATACGGTGATCTATTCGAAATGTGAAAGAGAAATATTATGATGAACATAGAGTTTCATAATAATGACCATGTGTCGGGTAAAGTTGAGCCGTGTCTCTTTTTCGATCCATTGGAATTGTGTGTGGCATCCTTGAGGTACTTGTTGGGGGGAATGAGAACTGTCATCTTGGACGCCAAGCGAAAATGTCTAAAGTCAAGAACTCTATTGAGTATTCGTTGATTGAGTCTCGTGACGGACAAGTGGATGAGGAGCTAGTTAGGAGGGAACAATAGCATCTTGTTCCCTTCGCGTACACTGTGCTTGCTTCCTCATGAATGCTTTCTCCTTCTCCCAACCTATTACGGCGTGAGTGATTGTCCATTCTTGTTTCCACCTTTTCTCTTGAAAAAGTTAAGATTGAGTTGGTAGCGTTTCCTGAATCAAGCATTCTTCTTGTTGTAATATATGTGAGTGAAATTATTTGTAGGCATTTATTGATTGCATTTGGCGGCCTAGCTGGCTTGGAAGAGAGCATCGAGGAGGACAAAATTTTGAAAGTATGCGTTCCATTTATTTTCTCAGTGTTCCTTGTGTGTGCAAAATATATGTTTTCTCTTGAGCATCATGATCCATCTGACCTCTGTATGAGCCATCTGATCTTCCTAATTCTGTGTTTTGTATGATAGTATGTGTTGTTCCTACCGGAGGAAATATATAGATTTTCAGATTTCTTTGTAGTCGTGTTCCAAAGTTGATGGCAATATTCTTGTGTATTTGACCAAGGAAAGGATGCGAGGGAAGTCTTCAGCTTATATTTGAATGTGTGTCATAGTCAAGGGAGCCGAACAATCAGAACAGAGGCATGTAATCACAGCTCACTTGCCTTGCCTTTCTATCAAGGACTTGGAATGGAACGAGCTGTGCTTAATGCAGTATCGACCTGATTTTTTTGCACCAACAGGAAGCAATATTTGTCTCTCTCCAGTATTTTCAAGAACCTATTTGCCAGGCAGTTGAAGCACAGAAAGCACAACAATTGCGCAAATGCTCTCAAACGACCAACTAGTATAACTTGATGCTGCTCTGTTTGAGCCAAGGCCTTCCAGCTGAACTAGACGGCTGTTGCTTGAGGCAGAAAGGATTATTGAATCAGGACTCGTTGACTGAATTTAGATTATGCAAAACAGGGCCGAAGCTCAGTAGCTAGATTGTTTGTCCTTGATTGTATTTTGGCTCTCTAGGAAGCTATTTATAGCTCAAACATTCCATGGGCAGATTATGCTGTATCTCGAGGATGCTAACGTATTTTGGATGACTGAATTAGAATCTATGTTGTTCATTCCCACATCAACCAGAGGCTGTTATTACAATGTCGGTGCACTTGTTCGATCCAAAGTACATAATTTCATTATTTTTATAGTACATGAGAGACTTATGATACGACATATAAGCTCATTTTTTGGAGAAATGCGCCAAGCGTTTGATCATGAGCTTAGCATTCTCCGTCTCCGTATCATAGAAATGAAACCCATGCCCTTCTCCATCAACCTCAAAGAACTCAACTCTCCCCTCGTATCCGCTCCTCTTCACAGCATCACAGTACTCGACTCCAGCGTCTCTCAGTTCATCTGTCCCTGCCACAAGCACGATCACCCTCTCGCACCCAAGCTTTGCCAAGCTCGGCGCTCCAACCCCAAGCGGGTTCACCAACGGGTTATCGATCCCATCTTTTGCATTCGGGTAGACAAACTCCCATATCCGTCGCTCCAAATCCAATCCTGGACCGGCCCATTTAGTCCCAAGGAAGTAAGGGTGAGACATAAAGGCGCCCAGGATCCGTACACCACCAGACAGGCCCTCAGTGCCTGCTCGGATGACCATGTTATGGGCTATGTTAGCTCCAGAGCTGTCTCCGCCTACGAAGACAGCATCAAAGTCTCCATGTTGCATCAACCAGGGATCAGTTTTCGACACGGTATGATCCCTGTGTGATGCAACCCATTCAAGAGCTGTCCAGCAGTCATCATAGGCAACAGGGAGATAATGCTCAGGGGCGAGCCTGTATTCTACAGATATAGCCATCACTCCAGCTTCTGCGACTAGGGAGCTGACATAGCGGTGAGTTGGGAACGAAAAGGAGGATTCCAGGCAGAAACCGCCGCCATGGAAGTACACTAGGATTGGGAGCTTTTGGCTAACGTTAGACAGCTTGGGGAGGTAGAGTCTTGCGGATAGGCCGGTTGCTTCGGATATTATGATGTCTTTGGACGATATCCCCGTGGCAGAGTCTTGCTCTATTGGTGGAACATAAGAGGAGCCTGCGAGGCGCTCGACCGAGCCATCGTCATATAGACGGATCAGGCGCGGGAGCTCTGCCTTGACCGGTTTGTGGCTGCTGTCGGAATTCATCTGATTGAAGAGGGATAAAAGTTTTTAAAGCTTTGATGATGGAACTATTTGTTGGTGAGATGAATGAGCGGTTTGCATATATAATTTCTTGAAAGAAGTTGCAGTTGCGTGTGTAGACTGACCACAATAAGATCTTGCTAGGAACAAGCAGAATCAACATTTTGACGTATTTCCTGTAAGAATTCAAATACAAATCCAGCTTAAACACGACGAGAAATTGTAATAATCTTAATCTGGGTGAGGAAACCTAGTTTGATGTTTGATTCCATGTTATTTTATGAAACCTAATGGATCCTTCTCTTAAGCATGTGGTCGGAACGAAAAGAGTTGTACAAGTTTTATCTTTTATCATGGAGGCAGAAGAAGGTAACCTTGGACCTAATTTCTTTCGAGTTTCGTACCTTCCCCTCCAAAGTTCATGCCATCAAACCCTAACCCTGACATAAACACAAAAACCTTGCACCAAAACCCCACAAAAATCACACAGGCGCGCCCCTCAACACTCTCACACCAATGCCATCTTACCTTCCTTTTACTCTGTGAGTACCCTTTCTTCCTCTCTTTGCGCCCACCTCGCTTTTGTTTCCCCCATTTATCACATTCATCGGTTTCATTACTGTTTGATTCTGATTTTGATGGTTGT
>JAOVYX010019179.1:0-18896 GCA_035668315.1 Drosera spatulata
TATATATATAATTAAGTTAGGTTGTCAAGAAATAATATCGGATCTGAGAAATATAAGTTAGGTTTTATTTATGTTATTCCCTCCGTCCCAAAATAATCACAATATTTTAACCTGACACGTATATCGATACCAAATGTGACACGCGTATAACGACGATCAAATATTTTTTTTTTGTAATTTATCATGAAATATCAATATTGTGTATGTTACGTATTTCAACCTAATACATGTTGTAGAACGATTATACGTGATTTGATATGAAAATAAATCTTATATTTATATGTATAAAATAATACAAATACGTAGATATTGTAATTATTATGAGACGGAAAGAATATAACATATAGGGCTGTCTTTAAGAAATCTTGAACAACCGACTACATTGTTTAAGAACAAATTGCTCATCTCTGGGCCAACTTCTTTCATGGCATTATATATTGGATTCTAAATCTTGTGTAGGTTTGAAAACATGATTCGTAGAAGCATAATAGTCAATGCTTTATCAAAACCGAGAAATTAAAACTGGTTCTCAGCTTTAACAAATTGACATTATACAAAAGAAAATCATACTGAAACTTATTCTAAAGACTAAAGTTTATATAAGTGCTAATATAAAGGGTGCTAAACGGTGAGGAAAATGCATGGATTTGAAGCCCCTCCTACTACTGCCTATGGGTTTGACAATCAAGGTACATAGAAAGATGATCAGTTTTCACACCCATTATATCCTCTTGAATATTTGACCAGTGAAAATTCAGGGGCTGCAAAACAACACGAAAACCTCGACAGATACAAGATTTCTTTCTTCTTCTTTCTTTTTCCCTCTTGGTTTTGGGTTGATTTACAGCCATTGATTCTTCTTACTTTTGTAACAACATAACAAAGAATTCTACTTCAGCTTGGCTATTACAACAACAACGATAACAACCCAAATAATTCTGTTAATGGACAAAATTTAGAAAAAAAAATATATGTGATTTTATTATTATCATATAAACAGAAAAACTGTTTCGGATTCAGCTTACCTATACAATGCAAAAAGA
The DNA here is from genome assembly GCA_035668315.1 of Drosera spatulata. NCBI lineage: Eukaryota > Viridiplantae > Streptophyta > Magnoliopsida > Caryophyllales > Droseraceae > Drosera > Drosera spatulata. Next base: position 1,044 of record JAOVYX010019179.1, read on the forward strand.
TAGAGCAAATTATTGGACCTTGAGTGGGGAAAAAATTGAAATGTTGTGATGATCCAATTATGTTGGGACCTGTTGACCGAAGTATTTATATGAAAAAAATGTGTGACGTTTGTGGTTTGTCCACGGAGAGACATCCATGGGCTCCAAGTCAAAGTTTGGTCCCCTGCCGGCAGGACTAATATTCTCATAAACTAAAACTTTAATGTTTTTCTTATTTAATCAAAACAAAAGCAATGTTACATATTTACATAATTCTGTCAAATATAAAATATAAAAAAAATAAAATATATGTAACTTTACATGTAATAAGTATATATTTATAATAGAGATGTTATTTCTAATGTTCTCGAGACATGTTGAAACTTTGACGTTATGGTTAAGGAAAAAACGACTCATCATTGAGTTAACCTCTATTTGATTTTTTCTTATTTAATTGATTATATAAATTCTTCTTCTATAACTTCCCCGAGGCCATGGTGAAACAGTTTTCTTGTGAACACAAGATTCGTTGTCATAGCTTATGCAATAGTGGCAGTCTCAATTTGAAACAGTCACGCAAAGTTCTCATACCAGTATGCAACTGCTAAAAAAACATTGATTAATGGTTTTAAGAAGATCATACATCCTTAGCATTCATAAATGGTCGATACATCCTCGGCATTCATACAACAAGTTGGTAGCTAAGCCCTTGTCGTAGCTCCACCGGCCGGCTATGACCTTGGCATCATCTTGCATCCATTATGAAGGATGCAAATTAAGTACACGCCTATAATTGCAATTTAACCTAAGAGTATATAGACGAGATTCACTTGTTAAGTCTTATTCAATTTTAAGCTGACAATATCTTTACATGGAAATTAGGATTGCATCAGACACCTTCCTAGCCGCGTCGCTAGATATGAGTCATATGATATGACACACCAGTCAAAGCTTCAAATCAATGAGTGATAGGAATTGAATGGGATGTCAAGAGCTTGCTAGGACCAGAAATGGCGACAGAAAAGCGAGTGAGATTAGATTCTTGTTGTATCCAATGGCAAAAGAGTATGCAATGTTGATTTTTGTCCTACAATTTTTTGAATCCATGCATAGTTTGTTCGCCTATCTGACTGCAATGCAGCGTATTGTGGTCATAACTCAAATATTGTGGTGGAGAAACCGATTGGTTCAATGATAAGTTTCCCTTTTTCTTAATCACAAGATCAGATAGATGTTTGATATCTTCCGAGTACATTACATCAAAATGATCTTTCTAATATATATATTACAAATAAGGATGCGTATATTTAGTTTTCACCATTTTCTATATCTGACGTGTAATATAGATATGGTGTTTTATTTTGCTTTTTTTCGGATATCTGACAAGTCAGAGTCATGGAACACAGAAGAAACAGTGCATGACAGCAATGGCAAATCGGTGAGTGTGAGAGAAGAGAGGGAGTTCTTGAGGGGAGCAGGCAACCTTCTACATCATGGCAGGCTGTTCATTTGTCCCCCACATTGCATTTCATCTCATTGTCACATGATGAAAGATATGTAAACAATTCTATTGTCAAATGCTGGGGGAATATAGATCTTGTTGGGGGGTGCAATTTGGTCGACTAGTTCAACGTGCTTGCATAAATATTCATGTGATCAGATTGGCGGTGACCGTTTCGGTGGTAACTTGCTTGGCAATATATCAAATCTCGATTATTCATTCCACGGGAATGAGTGATTCTAATTTTTCGAAGGATCCAATAGACAATCATCGATCATCACCTTGATTAACAGTGAAAAATAGATTCTATCCATCACAAACTTGTTGAAGATGAATTCTTCATTTCAATTCTTGTGGCTATAAATCAGGATAATAAGCGTCGATAGAACTCATCGAAACCCTAAAAAAAATAAAAATAAAAAGTCCCAAGGGAGCTAGAAGTATAGTGTCACATGGTGAAAACTGAGTAAATCAAGTATACGCGTTAGGTTTCTTGGGAAATGGTGGACTACACAAAATGCAGCTTTGTGGTGCACCCTGCATTTGCAGACTTGCATTGCATTGTGTGTGACAACAAGATTCACATATCACTCACCTTTTCATTCATTGGTTCGTTCAAGCATAGACAATATTCTCCAAAATACCCAACAGGAGAGGAAAAAAAATCGTCCATGTGAATTGAACGTTACACGTTGAGTTCAGCTTTTTGGTTGATGCAACTTGCAAATATTTATCCGTGTTCACCGTCCATCTCGTGGACCACTTCGACATTAAGCTTTCATAAAGGGGCTTGGAAGACTCTAGTAAAGTTCAGATGGATACACATAAATTAATATTTCTGTGAAGAGGACGGACTTAGTATTGTTTGGCCCATTGTTTATGGCTTGTTTGGTAATCTGTTATTATTTTTGATTTTTTATATTTGTTTTATTGACAGATAAAATGTAATTATTTAATATCCCTTCATACTTTATAAACGGATAAATAGAAAAAAAAACAAAAAATTAAAAGAAATAGTTTTCAGTTTTTATTTACTATTCAACAAACTCATTTTCACAGACCGAATTCATGAGATAATAGCTTCTTTTTTTCTTTTTTCTTTTTTCTTTTTTTTTCCTTTCCTTGATAGAATAGCTTGTTGGTTTGTGTGTGGAATAAATGGAGCAATGGTAGGGTACCGGGCTTTATTGTTAACTTGGGCTGTAGGCCCAAATGGAACTGTCTACTTCTTGGCAAAAGCCCAAGTTTTCCAGGTAACTGAAATGGGCCTTGTGAGTCTTGGCCCTTGGCCCAGCTGGTCTTCTTACTAGACGATAATTTTCAGTGTTGTGTGGATTTTGAGGTCATGCACACAAGATGGTTCGACTAGTAGTTGAGCGAGCATTTCAAGTGCTGTAAGTGCACAATATGCACTTCGTATATATTACGGGATGGATGGAGTACATACACGAGCTATTTCATCGGTCCCGATCAACGAATTCATCTATCTGCCACTTTTATGGCAAAAGTGCTTCTCAACTCTAAAGTCGTGTTTCCAGGTGCTGAAGGGGGGGCACATTCTGCTCTGCAGAGAGCACAAAGAATCATGTACAAAGTATCCCCTGTTTTTACATCAGCTAGCCCTGCTAACAAGCAAAAGATGCCAACGCATTTCTTTGTCAACTCATGTTTTCAACCCTTGCTTTTAGATATTCCGCTCAACAGTGTGCATTGGCTAGTTCAATCTTACAAGCCTCCATCCCGGGAACTTATACGCATATCTCATCTGACAAACGACAGGTTGTTTCGATGAGATTGAAATAAACTTTTGATTAATATTATAAAAGATTTATATTGTCAAGATATATTTTGATTCTAAGAATGACACATCTTTTATAGAAAGATATTTTTGAGCGCTTTGCATTGACATTGTGAAAATTTGTCTTGAAAGTATCAAATATCACATTATATTAGCTTATCACAATATAGAAACACATGAGGAAAATAGGATACGTTCAATCAAAGTATATAGCACAGATTATACACAGATCTCAGACAGTAAACCAACGCATTAACTACTGTGAAGCAAATGGGAGGAATAAGTGAAAGCATGCATATATCATGGATTACAAATGTGAAACATAAATCTAGATTTCTCTAATCACCAAAGTTGAAATGATAACTTACACATCTATAGCTCAGAAGGGATAACAAGTGAACGAAAAGACGGGTGCACGAGAGAACCTCATGGCTATGGCTAAGTTTTTCTTCACGGAAGATCAGGACCAACTTCGTGATCTCTTTACCTAGTATTACTTGAAAGTCCGAGAAGAGGTCTTACAAGATCAAGAACAGGTCTTACAAGGTCAAGAAGAAGTATTGCAAAACGAAGCAAGCATGACCAGAAACCCGATTCAGAATCACTTAGCATCAGCCCATTAAAAAGCTCAGATAGGATAGCGCCTAGACGAGATCAACCGCCTTGAGTCATCTCAAATCGCTCATAATCCCTCATATAGCGAACAACCATCACGAATACTTCTATCACGACGAACAAAAACTTATCGAATTTCTCTCGCATCAATGACATCCTATTGAAAAAACATCGAGGAGACAGCATAATCAGCAAAAGGGTATAAAATTAACTACACTAATTGGCATGAAGAAAAATCTTTGACATACCTGTATTGTAGGAGATGAAGATCAATGAAGGACTGATTTCATGAGGAACTTATAAAGAGAGAAGTGAGAACATGTTGCAGTAATAAAAATGGTTATATCCCCTTATCAAAAAAAATAAAAAAAATAAAAATGGTTATATCAAAGTACAAACAACTAAAGTATTGTGGACCATAAAATTCTGCGAAATTTGCGGCTATATTATTGCTTTGGAGGGTCATTTCTTGAAGTTAGGCCCCATTGACTTGACTCAACTTTTCTTCACGTTCAACTTTATATAAACAAATGGTATGGCTGGGAGATTCTAAACTAGAGTAATCAATCACATGTCACGACAATAACATAACCTTGCATAGAGATTCAAGGGTTATCTAAGGCCCGATAGAACGACATCGTGTTGCAATGCCAGCACCCCTTATTATGAACTTATTTTTCGAGGTTGATCATTTGTGTAAACATTTCAATCAATTCTTGTTATTAGATTGTCATCAATAATTGATTTTCAGAGTGATAACACAAAAAACATTAATTTTTTTTAGTGTATTTTAACCTCACTAGCAGACAATCTGATAAACTTTTAAGCACGATCATCCATCTATGTTATTACTTCAAATCAAGCTGGCGTAATTTTGAATTACCTAAGTAATGAGCTCCCGAAAACAGAAATACATCATACTCCTTGTTAATATATGTATTACTATCACATATTTTTATCTAGTTTCCAAAGTAATTTCCGAGGTATTGCAATTTGGTAAGTGTGTTCATCTTAATATCTAAATGTTCTTGGATGAAGTACTCGCGAAACAAAGATATCATTTTGCTCATCATGTATTGGATTATGCAACGAACACGACGAAGTGAAGGGATGCTTATAGTCTAGCGTGGAGTTTGTAAGGGAAATTCGACTCGTATTTAAGAACTCAATCATTATTCAAGCTTGTTGGCCGCGAACGGAGTCGAAGAAAAGTCTTAGCTCCTTTAGCCAAGGGGCTGTTTGATATTATTATCAAAATTGAAAAAATCAAAATCAGAAATAGAAATAGAAAATCAATAACGAAAATCAAACTCATTTTTCAAATTAAATAATTTTTTATAAAATGAATCGTGAATACTATATTTTGATAAAATTTAAAATAAAAACAAAAATTATTTTTTATTTTTTTGTTTTTATTTTATTTAATTAAAAATCAAAAAACCAAAATAATATAAAATAATTCTATTTTCATTGATCATTAAAACAAAAATAATAAATAAAAATCAAAAACCATGAAAACTTGAATCTTTGAAATGGCACGTCAGAACCGGAAAAAAAAAACCCGGTCCAAACCCCATGACCGTTGCCATCTCCGTCATGACTAATGCAATTCCCCCCACCTTATCCCTCCCCTCCTCACCACTCCACACAGTTCATCGCATCAATGGCGACGACACCCCTCACCAAATCCCTCCTCCACTCTCCACTCTTCCCCCACCACTCTCCACCCTCACTCCATCTCCACCACCACACCACCCATGCGCCGCCGATCATCACCGGAAATCGGAATCAGAGTGTGATATTGAGGGCTAGGAGGAAGGCGAGAGGGAGAGGGGCGGCGGCGATGGGTTTGGGAGGATTACTGGGAGGGATATTCAAGGGGACGGATACCGGTGAAGGGACGAGGCAGCGGTACGCGGAGACTGTGAGGATCGTGAATGGATTGGAGGCGGAGATGGAGGCGATGACGGATGCGGAGTTGAGGGAGAGGACGGGCGTGTTGAGGGAGCGGGCGAGGAGGGGGGAGTCGTTGGATGCGTTGTTGCCTGTAAGAGGATGCTTTATCTGGCATTTTCTAGGGTTTAGGGGTTTCAGAATATCGTTGCCGATATTGTGCTTTTATCGTAGTTGCTGGCTGGCTTGTGGCTGATTTAAAGCTCTTCTTCTGAGCTTGAGTTATAGAATTGGGCGTTTTGTTGAGAGACTGGATATGACAATTGACAGGATAGGAGGATGCGTGGTGCTTGATGAGTTTCATAGGAAGGACCATGAATGGGGGACTCACTTAGGTTTTCTCAGGATATTGCAGAATGGTTTTCAAGTTTTAAGAGTTTTACAATCCCATACAATTTCTCTAAACAGCTAGGCAACACAGGGCATTCAAGCAACCTTCTAGCATTTAGGGGCATGGTCTAGGCGGATCGTTGGTGCTTGTCAAGGCAGATATGCAATTGGTTGTCTTAGCGGACAAGATCTTATATGTCAAATACTGTACTCTACTGCCTAATTCTTCCTCAATCCCATGAAAAAATGCAACACATTGACTTTTCACACTACTCAACATGTATTTTGAGGATTTTTATTCTACCACTAGATGATGCAAAAATGAATATTTTTGTGCACAAGGTTAAACTATATGACAAAGAAAAAATTGTAGAAAACATTATTTGATTGTCTCATAACATGGGTCAAAGTTCACCTCGGCACTACTCACTGTTTACAGAACCTAACAGTAACAAGAACGATAATCCTATGCCCCATTTTGTGTTCTAACGCATGCATTGGCAGGAAGCATTTGCTGTTGTGCGAGAAGCATCCAAGAGAGTCATTGGTCTTCGTCCTTTTGATGTTCAACTCATAGGTGAGTTGGGTTTAAGAATTATGGTTAAGTGATTGAAGTTTGATAGTTTATTGATCTTATGTGATAATGGGATATCAGCCTTCTGTGCCATGGATTATATCAGGGGGAATGGTTCTACACAAGGGAGAAATAGCCGAAATGAGGACGGGTGAAGGAAAGACATTAGTTGCAATCTTGCCAGCGTATCTAAATGCATTAACAGCGGAAGGTGTTCATGTTGTTACTGTCAATGACTATTTAGCTCGACGTGATTGTGAATGGGTTGGTCAAGTGCCCCGATTTCTTGGATTGAAGGTTGGGCTCATACAACGTATGTTTCCGTACTTGTTGAATGCTTATACCTTGATTCATTTCCATCTTCTGCGTTTTTTTTTTTTTTTTGTACAGAGATCTTGTGGAATATGTTTTCCTATATGATATCATCTCATGAGAGTTCTAGTTGGTTTCTTCATTGTGCTCGTGAAGTGAGCAGGTAGTTATGATCAATATGGCAGTACAAGTCATAACCCTCTAAGTTTTTGTCTATACGGATCCTTATTTTACAAATTTGAACTGGCTTCTTTTGTTAAAGCTGCGTACGAAAATGCTTTCGACATTATATAGCACCTTGGTTCTTGATTTTCATGCAGTCCACAAATCTCCATAGGGATTTGTGCTCCTTTTGTTTTGGATTCACGTTATGCAGTAGAAACTAGAAACCTTCAATAGCTTGTATACCTAGATGCTATAGATGTAGTTGCCATTTTTGTGCATACTTTTTTAACTTTTTTGCTCTGAGAGCTTCAGTTGCTCTTAAATACTGGTCATTCTACTCCTTGTTAGTTTCTTTATTTGCCAAGATGCCATCTCATTGTAAAATCCACTTCATTTCTTTGTGAAAGAATAGATACAGGTGGATTAACTGTGGTCATATGAAGTTATTATGTCTAGTGGTAGGTGATGATTTCAACGCGTAGCCTACATATTCGAAATTTGGGATATACTATGTTGACCTATCCACTATCATGCTATGTTGAAGGATAAACTCTACCAAAAGCTCAGGGTGATGATAGAAGACGGATAATGACTTCGCTGTCTTTATACTCACCATTACGCGAAAGCTCACATGGGCTTGAGGGTGTGCAATCCACTATCCCACAAACCAAGTGTCGAACTACAGATAAACGCAGATAACAAACGGAGGTTGTTAGGATTCAAACTTATGTGCACATACCATGCATGTTTTAGTATAATGTTGAGGAACCAACTCCGCCACTATAAAATTTCATCTTGTAGGATTGGAGTACATGAATCCATCCAGGAAGTAGCAGTGCTTTTCTGAGTTCTGTTCCATGGATACATTGCTTTTCATGACAATGCACATTGTAGGTAAGGACATTGCTTGTAATAGAAGAGGGTTTATGGTAGTCTCCTTCAAACGTAGGAGCACACTCAGGGTATAATGGATTCTCTCTTTACTTATGCGAAGTGTACTTATCTGCAGCAGAATATTGCATTATGTTGTGTTTGTTAGGTGACTTATTAAATGTCAGTTGGAAGCTGATGATGGGCTCGATTCTGTGTTGTGTATGTCTCATTACTGGATTTTATGGTGCAGAGAATATGACAAGTGAACAAAGGAGGGAGAATTACTTATCTGATATCACATATGTGACAAATAGTGAGCTTGGATTTGATTACTTGAGAGACAATCTTGCCACGGAAAGTAATTTCTGCCATTCCAGCTAATGTCATTGACTCATTTTTCCTTTGAACTATTTTTTTGCTTTGTCCATTCAGTAACATGCTGATTGCGCCCTTGTTGTATTTGTTTTTACAAACATGCAGAGTGTTGATGAGCTTGTTTTGAGGCGTTTTAAATACTGTATAATTGATGAAGTTGATTCAATCCTTATTGATGAAGCAAGAACACCTTTAATCATATCCGGCCCTGCTGAGAAACCTAGTGACAGATACTACAAAGCTGCTAAGATAGCTGCAGCGTTTGAGCAAGATATACACTACACGGTGAGTATTCTAGAAATATCAAGTTCCATTAAGTAAGATAAGGATATAAGTGGACAATTTTTCAGTCAGTGGTCTACCATATTTATAATCTTAGTTATTTACTTGTTGCAGCTTAGTGTTGCTCGTTTCATTCTTCAAAATGTTGTTCACCAGAAGATTATCTTGCAGGTTAATAGAAAATAGAAATCTTTGTGTGGAAGGTTTAGAATGCCGTCAAACTGAAATATAAGGTTGGATTGGTAAAATACAAACATTCTGCAATCATGTAGTATATTGGCCTACTGAGGCCATGAGAGCCTAATGTTGAACTCACATCTTTTTCTATGTGGAGATGAGGAGATTGAATTTTGTAAGGAGATCTAAGACGAGTAATTTTTGCCTTTTTGGCTTGTTGGAGAAAAGCTATTCGATCTGAATACTTCTACTGTTTGAGCTTTGACTTTGAGTTTGATAATTCTGCATGTCTAGTTATGACGTGATTGCATTTGCTGCCTTTAATACATATAATTGCTGTTTGTCGTCGCCAAGGAAACCTAAAAAAGGTTAGTATGCACTAGAAGGAGAAGAATTGAGGTTTGTATTATATGCTGGCAAGAGGACGAGGAAATGCTGGATTAAAAGTTGTATAGACGAGATCAAATTCTGTCAGCGCTGATTTCAATTGATATCCTAGCCAAAGCAAATCATTTGAATCACACCCTCTACATCATTGTCAAAGCAAATCAACGATCTGCAAGATGATTTTTGGTTGAGGAGATTAGACAAGGTGGTTTTTCTGTGGAAAAGTTACAGCTTCATCATTTGACTGCCCAAATTATGAGATCTTTTTCAAAATAGTAGTTATTTAAAATTCCAAAATCATTCATCCTGTTAGGATCTGTGTTATGCCTGATTTTTATGAATCGGTCACACCGACATAAACTTGGTGTTATCTACATATGTATAATCTCTCTTTGAGACATAAACTTGGTCTTATCTACATATGTATATGCATGATTACGCACATGGAGAAACTGTTTTCTTGACATATCACAAAAGTTGTCCTTATAGCTAGTCGGAATGCATTCTTTGTTAGGTCCAAGTAATGTCCTATTAAATTTTGCACAACTGTACCAGGTCGATGAGAAGATGAAAAATGTTCTGCTTACGGAACAAGGTTATGAGGATTCTGAAGACATTTTGGGTGTCAAGGATCTCTATGATCCTCGAGAGCAGTGGGCATCATATATTCTAAATGCTATAAAGGCAAAAGAGCTATTTCTCAAGGATGTGAATTACATCATCCGTGGGAAGGAGGTTCTTATTGTGGATGAGTTCACTGGGCGGGTCATGCAGGTAATAGATGATTTCTGGTTCAAGAATTGCAAAACATGCAAAGTCACTCTTGCTTTTTGTCATGACGAGTATTGCTCTAGAATCCATATTCTCTTGTTTTATCACGATGCCCACCTTTGTAACTTCTTTCATTCTTTTTTCTTAGATTCTCAAATTACTCTGCTTATTATTTTGGGAAACACCAATCCAACGCTTGTTGCATGCCAGAGATAACGATAATAATATATGTTTTTGTCATACTGATGCTTGATTCCAGGGGAGGCGGTGGAGTGATGGACTTCACCAAGCAGTCGAAGCCAAAGAGGGTTTGCCCATTCAGAATGAGACAGTAACTCTGGCTTCAATTAGCTACCAGAATTTCTTCCTCCAGGTATTAGCATTAGAAGTTTATCATACGGTGTCGTATATGGTTCAAATCTGTTTTTTCTTCCTTTTTCTGTATGATGTAATCGTTGTTCCTATTCTTCTTTCAGTTCCCAAAACTATGTGGGATGACCGGCACAGCAGCTACTGAAAGTACGGAATTCGAGAGTATATACAAGCTCAAAGTTACCATAATTCCTACAAACAAGCCCATGATAAGAAAGGTTCTTCTTGTGTTCCATCAAACCTATTATTCTTTTTGCGATCAACCATTCTACCAATCATGCAAAGACAAGGAACTCATATTTAATGGAGAAATGGAACAGAGAAATTCTACAATAGGTTTTTGATGGAGTAACTGCTTTACTTTTTTTCTTTTTCTTTTTTTTAAGTGCTTCATGCCCCCGGATGAGGCTAGAAATATATATGGTGCTTAATACTCGAAGTGCATGTATTACAAAACCCATACAGAGGGTCTTTATTAAAATTTAAAAAAAAAAAACCATGCAGAGGGCCAATTGAATGAATTCTTTGGAGTCAGTACTAAACATTGCAAGAACCATTAGATGTGACAGCGAGATTAGCTGAATTCTAACTCTAATATTTTCTACAATAGCTTTGATTTATTTTTTTAATATTATTTTTCTTTTGAGTTATCAAGTAATCTTGACCACATCCACCCACTCAGTTTTGTAATCTTTTCTTGATTAATTTTACAAGTGTTCTTGTCTACGTCACTTTTATTTCTGATATGAGAATGGCTACCGAAATCGTTATTGCGCTTGGTTCCTGTATGTCTATTAGATGGCAATTACCATGCTGAAAGCAAATGATGTAACTAGCTTAAGGGCATAATATAGAAAGTATGAGTATAATTACATGTAAAGAAGAGGTAGGTAAAAATTTTCAAACGAAAAAGAAGACGAGGTAGGTGATTGAAGGAGTTTGAGTTTTCTTGCCACTTTTGGTTACACATGTCTGGATGGCGGGTTGCTAGGGCTTGCCTGTGATGTTGGGTCTCAAGTCGACTTTGAATGTGCCGGCTAACTTACTATCATTATAGTTCTTTTTTCCCTGAAGGGTGGCTATTAGTGATGCATACTGTAATTGTAATGGATGCTAATTGCTATATAGGAGTATTGAATATCAGCAGTAGGCTGTAGCTCACCAGTTCGATGACGGTGCATTATTTTCAATTTTTCAGCTGGGCAATTTTATCATGGTCGAACCATGAGATCCATGACATTTAAACCTGCAAACATGTGGGCTCTGTTTCATTACCATCTTTTGTTTCTCACTTGTAGGATGAGTCTGATGTGGTTTTCAGAGCAACTACTGGAAAATGGCAGGCAGTTGTAGTGGAAATAGCAAGAATGCACAGGACAGGCCGCCCAGTCCTTGTGGGTACAACAAGTGTTGAGCAGAGTGACTCTCTATCTGTGCAGCTCCTTGAAGCTGGTATCCCGCACGAGGTAGGGGTTTTATGTGCTTGTAACGGAAGTATCTGTTCAAGAGATCCAAGAAATATCATCTCATTATGCATCATCTATTCTATCCTTTATTGCCTTTATCACCATATAATATGCCTGCAAGATTTTGCTTTATCGAGATTTCCGTGATGAATATGGAAAGAAAGGGAAAACAGATAATGCAATGAAATGCCTTTTTGAAAAAAAGAAAAAAACCAGCGTAAATGAAATGAAATGGTGTGAGCCGTGAGGATAGGAAGTCATGAAATGAAATGACATGTTGCAACTTGTAAGGATAGGAGGTTAAGGAAACCGGTTTTATTTCTATAACTTTAGAGCAAGCAACAGAACTCGGAATGGGCAGCATGGAATTACGGGAAAAAGAAAAGCAAATGCACTTTCAGAGATGTATTTGAAATGTGATATGCTTTCTACTTAGTTCTGCTAGTTTGCATACTTTATATGATTTTACTGCACTTCCTACCTCTTCGTAGTTCATAAAGATCTATCCGTCTAATGCTTATCGGAAGTGAAAATTGATTCACAATGTAGATTTTTTGAGGAATGATCTTGTAAGTTTTTGGAGTTTGAGTGACTTTTGCATCTTATACGTTTGTGTTAGACCAGGTTTACCCAAGTTGTCCTCAAGCCATGCAAACAGTTAGATAGCCTTCCTCATGCTTTTCTCTTCCCTGGTATCTTTTGTCTGTTTCAATAATTGAATATTCTCTTATGAAATTTGATTCAAGATCCATTACAATTGTAGGAATCCAATCTGGCTCCTCCTCCTGTATCGCCATGTGGAAAGTTTACATAATTTTGATACTTGTGTAGGTTCTCAATGCAAAACCTGAAAATGTTGAGAGGGAAGCAGAAATTGTAGCTCAAAGTGGTCGTCTGGGAGCTGTCACTATTGCCACGAACATGGCTGGTCGTGGCACCGATATCATCCTAGGTGGTAATGCGGAATTCATGGCAAGGTTGAAATTGAGAGAGATACTTATGCCCAGGTAGCATTTGGAACACACTGCTGATTTTGAGCTTTTCTTTCCAATATATTTAAAGGTTAGCCATTCTAAGCGTCAAGATACGAGTACTTTGTCAATTTTAGTCATAAACTTGAGGGTTTTTGGTAATTTTGGTTTCTCAACATGATATTGGAGCAAGTGCCATTTAAGGTCATCAGCTTGAAACCTGTTTCATGTATATATTTGGCCCTTGTTTGGGATGAGTCAAAGCATTCTCCATGCTTTAAGTTCAAAAGACCCAACTGCGTGAGGTGCAGTGTAAAGATACATTTTTTTTTCTTCTATGCTGGCTTGAACTTTTGAAAGTGCTTGTTCCTCAAATAGTAGGCTAGGCTTGGTCAAGGCCTCAATTCTTTTGTTACAATGTGCGACTATCTCAAAGATTGAGAAGCTGCAGTAACGTTGAGGTCTCTTACTCCAACCTTCGACAACAATTTCTAGGTGCATTACAACCTGTGTTTCGATATTATGAATGAAATAATTACACAACGTGATGAGTGCACGCTACAAGGAATGGACCTCACTGTATTCTAGGTGCTCTAACTAAATGAAAACTCGTGTCATACTACAGGGTTGTCAGTTCAAGCAATGGTTCTGCCACTTCAAAGAAGCCAGCTCCTATCAAAACATGGAAGGTTGGATATGCGTTTTTATTCATCACTATGCATAGTGGCATGGGTGCCTAATTCACAGTGGTTTGCAGTTCAATTCCTCTAATTATATATGTTCAGGTCAAAGAAAGTTTGTTCCCATGCCAATTATCCCGTGAAACGACCAAGTCACTGGAGGAGGCTGTCCAATTGGCCGTCAACTCATGGGGAGAAAGATCACTGACTGTGCTTGAAGCAGAGGAGCGGTTGTCATATTCTTGTGAGAAGGTGGTAACTATGCAAATGCTACTGAGCTAAATCTTTGCAGACTCTAGTCATTGCATTCTACTGACGTTGTAGCTTTTGTTCTAATCGGTCAAAGTTACTGTGGTGGAGTGATGTTCATGTGCTTAGGAGGTTTTCTTCCGTTTTAGTGATCCTTTCACTCTATTTTTATTGACTGGTATGAAACTGATGTAGGGTCCTGTTCAAGATGGAGTAACGGCGGCCCTTCGCTCTACATTTCTAGATCTTGTCAAAGAATATAAAGTATACACCGAGGAAGAAAGGAGTAAGGTCTGACACTCCTCTCTGGGTTGTGGACTTTCTACAGAATATTAGGATTGTTAGTTTGTTATAGACTACAAGCTGTTATCTTAAGCTGCATTGCATGCACTACTAAAGGCATTTTTGTAACTTGATTCCTCTATTTCAGGTTGTTTTGGCCGGTGGGCTGCATGTCATTGGGACAGAACGCCATGAGTCACGTCGTATTGACAATCAGGTATAATATGAACTTGCTATTTGGAATCAACGTCTTATTTGATCTTTTTGTCTTCTTTCCTCCCCCCTTTTCTTGCTTGTTCTCTGAATTTTAATTGTCATCTAAGGGTCTTGAATTGTCTTACGTTTTGCTAGTTACGTGGTCGAAGTGGTCGCCAAGGAGACCCTGGGGGTTCTCGTTTCTTTCTAAGTCTTGAAGATAACATTTTTAGGATATTTGGCGGAGATCGCATTCAGGTAAATTCTTTTGATCACCTGTTATCTCTTATGATTATCCGATCGAAAGCTGAAAAATATGACTGCTTCTTGTAGGGTTTGATGAGAGCTTTCAGAGTGGAAGATTTGCCGATCGAGTCCCAAATGCTGACAAAGGCTCTAGATGAAGCACAGAGGAAAGTGGAGAACTACTTTTTTGATATACGAAAGCAATTGTTCGAGTTCGATGAAGTCCTAAATAGCCAAAGAGATCGAATATATACAGAGAGAAGACGAGCTCTTGAATCAGATAATCTGGAATCTCTAATTATTGAGTATGCGGAATTAACAATGGATGACATCTTGGAGGTAAATTATTCGACTGATAACTGGGAGTATTATATCATTATGCTAGTCGCTTATGATGCTTTTATCCATTGTGATGCTCTTTTTTATGTTGCTGGTTGATCTTTATCTTTTCGTTTATTGTTGCGATCAGGCAAATATTGGTTCTGATGCTCCCAAGGAAAGCTGGGATCTGGAGAAGCTCATTGCTAAGCTTCAACAGTGAGAAACTGCTTCCTTCTTGCCATACTAGTTTCCTTTCAACTTTATTAAAACCCTTGTCACTCTTACTTTTTACTTTTTATGTTGTATCGTGACAGTACACCTTTGAATTATCAACCTTAGTGGAAGCTCTAGTTCTAGTAAATTACGTTATCCTGCATGTCTTATCCTCTTATACCAACTCTATTTGTTTAGTCTTTTGCTTTTGTCCTGTCACTAAAGTGATTCTCAAATATCATATTAATTCCTGAATAACTGATAAATGGACAGCATCACGGAAACCGCATCACCATACACATTGTCAATGTATATCTAAGAAAACCCTTTCCAACTGATTGGGTGGAATTTGAGGCATGCTGTAAGCCAAGATACCGTTTCCCATCATTTCTCTAGGATTTCTAACATGTATTTCCTGCACAAGTACGGACATAAAGTGCAGAAGAAACATCAGGTGTTTCACTCGCATTTCTTGAATGATTTGCTGCACCAAGGATTCCCTCCCTTGTTTTCCTCTGAATTACTCTCCGATTCCTCTCATTTTGATCAATTCTTTGTCCTTTCTTATTTTTTCTCTAATTATCCAAGAATTTGAAGAATGCACTCTCTTCATCTTCCACTAGAAGCCCCATCTTGTGTCCGTAAATGCTGATTTAATCCCTCACATTTGTTCTTTCTGGTTACTTGTCGTTAATGGGTTAACCACATTCATAGCTGTGTGATGTTTTAATTGTGGAAGTCGTAAACAACCTCAAAGTGATCTCACCTGATTAAATTTCACGCAGGTATTGCTATCTGCTGAATGATTTAACTCCTGAGCTAGTTGCATGTAAGTGTTCCACATATAAAGATCTTAAGGAATATCTTCGTGCTCGGGGCCGTGAAGCATATTCACAGAAAAAGGTACATATTTTGCTCTCTTCTTCCAATTTTTCTGCTGCTGCAAAGGCAGAATTCTCTTCATCTCATGCCTGACGTTGGCGGGTGGTGTTGCAAATGGATTATAAGTTAGGGATAGAGAGACGGAAATTTCTTTATCTTCATAATCATAATTGCTCCTCTATCAGGAATACAGGATGTGGGCAATTCTCTCATTTTCCTTTACCCGATTTTAAGCAAATAAAATGTCTGTTAGGCATATCCGTTTTCTTAATAGGTTATGGCTTTCTTGTGATCTTGGCCTTAGATAGCACCCAGTTCTGTACCTTTTCTCAACTGTCGATGCAACAGTTCTGTACCTTTTCTTGATTTATTTTTTCACACATACTCAATCCAAATCACGATTCATTTTCTCAATGACTTTCCAGGATATTGTGGAAAACCTAGCCCCAGGCTTGATGAAAGAAGCTGAAAGGTTTCTTGTCTTGAGCAACATCGATCGCTTGTGGAAAGAACACCTGCAGAGTATAAAGTTTGTCCAGCAAGCTGTGGGGTTACGAGGGTATGCGCAGCGGGATCCACTGATAGAATACAAGCTTGAGGGCTACAACCTATTTCTTGAGATGATGGCACAGTTAAGGAGAAACGTCATTTACTCAATATACCAGGTAGTATTATAATTTTTACCTGCTATGCTTGTATGACATGAACTTCCCTGCTCAGTGATTGTGCTTTTCTAAAAAAAGAAAAATTCTATTCATGATCTGGCAAGCGCATGGACAGGAATGCTTGCCTTCTACTTATGTGCTGCTGATCATGATATTAAGTCAATGTTGGGATGATAAAACATTGATTCCTCAAAACAATATCTGGTCTCCTTGTTGCACTCCTTCGCTCAATTACTCAATTATTTTTCTCACTATCGGCCTTTTCCCTCTCTCTTGACAGTTCCAACCTGTACTGAAGAAGGATAAAGATAATCAGGAAACTCCTGGTAGTGTCGAAGCCAACGGAAGTGGTAACAAGGAGAACTCGAGTCCAGTTGGTGCTCGTTGAGTCCTCGTAGGCTTCTAGTCGTCAAGAACGATGGGATGGCACCATGATACCCCAAAACAGAATCAATTTGCTGGTTAAAAAGGTTCTTTTCACTCCATTGACAGTTCTTCTTCTTGTTTGTTGTTTTTTTTCTCTTCGAAGTAATCCTACTGCTTTCCTTCTTTCGCAAATACTGGATGTAGGCGGGCACTTTTTTAGATGCACGCCATCTTGTCTGTGGATATTTGACAACGAGATGCAAGATGAAGACCCGGTTATACGATGAAGCTCATACTAAACGAGGTGGATACAACTTGTGCACTTGGACTTCATTTGTTTGTTGAGATGACTCAAGAATTGATCAGGATCAATTTAGGGTTGTTGAGGCAAACATACTGTTTCTCTGTATTAACCTTTGGCTTGTTCGTCTGCACCATCACTTCTGTTGTATATATTTGTATCAATGTGGAAAAGTTTATGAGATCATAATGTCAATCAATACAAATTATATTTGTGATCGGCAGTCCTTTCTCCAATAATGGCCATGAAATGTAATTGAAACAATAATGGCCATGAAATCCATATGGATGTGATTCCCAGTAACCTGTGCCACAGACCACAGTTTACATTGATAACCAGGATAGCAAGATCTTCCACTGAGACTCGATGAAACAAACTTTTATCCTCCAACAGTTCAATTGCGTAAAACATGGTCGATGCTAAAAGAAAAGATGCTTTTGAATCCTGATATTGACAGGGTTTCGAAATTAAGCGGTACAAATAGTGATAAGGGAAGTTGCGGCAAGATATCTTCGTTCATCTTCGATTCTTTCATAAGATGCGATAGAAGGG
>JAOVYX010019180.1:0-18895 GCA_035668315.1 Drosera spatulata
CGTGCTTTTTAGACTAACAAACCTGGTATAGGATTTCACAGGAGAACTGAACAAACATCGATTAAATGAATTGATCCATAAAGTATACATCATTCACAGTATAACAATTTGTAGAATGCCACGAACAAGAAATGGTATCTATGTTACAAATCAGGACATTCTATAGATGTATGTTGGATCTATCCACCTTCAAAGAGAAAGTGGATATGACTAACCCACTGGAGCCAAGATAAATTAGGGACCAACTTGTGCGTATTTGTTGATATTTTGCAGAAGCATCGTGAACAAATTTGGTACTTAGACAGTGGATGCTCAAGGCCATGACTGGAAACTTGGCTTTACTCACTGACTTCAAAGCCAAAGATGGACCAAGTGTTATTTTCGGTGATAGTAGTACTGGTAAGATAAAAGGTTATGGGACTTTGGGAACTGATATGATCACTATTCATAATGTTGTATATGTAGATGGTTTAGATCACAATCTACTCTCTATCAATCAGTTTTGTGACAAACGACTAACAGTGACCTTTCAAGATAATATGTGTCTTGTAAAGGATACTATTAGTAACCAAACAAGGCTGGTTGGTAAAAGAAATGGAAATGTCTATATAGTAGACTTTCATCATCCCCTGACCAGAGATTTATGTCTGTTGACAACAGACAATGTTTCTCAGAAATGAGTTTGGCATAGAAGATTGTCACACCTAAGTTTCAAGAATATTAATCGTCTGTTGAAAAATAACTTAGTAAATGGATTACCTGATATTTTTTTTGACAAGGATAGACTTTTGTGATGCTTGTAAGATGGATAAACAGACAAAGTCTACCCTAAAAGGTGTCAGGAATTAGATTACCACAGGACCCTTACAACTTCTACACATAGACCTCTGTGGCCCTATACCCACTCTTAGTTTTGGATAAAGTTGATACATCCTAGTGGTTATAAATGATTACTCTAGATATTCTTGGGTATTCTTCTTACACACAAAGGATGAGACTTATCGTGTCCTTACACGATTCCTGAGGCAAGTTCAAAATGAAAAAGGCCTCAATATCTTAGAGATTAGGAGTGACCATGGGATAGAGTTCAAACACACCATTATGGAGGATTTTGTGATGCCTATGGTATTCAACATAATTTCTCTGCTCCACGAACTCCTCAGCAAAATGGAGTTGCTGAAGAAACGAACAGAACTCTGATAAAAGCTACTAGGACTATGTTGGCTGATTCTTCTGTACGTAGGAGGTTTTGGGCTGAAGCAGTGAATACTGCATGTTTTGAACAAAACATATCACTCATTAACAAATGCTTTAACATGACTCCTTATGAGTTATGGAAGGGCATGATACCTTATATTGGATATTTTCACATTTTTGGGTCTAAATGTTTTATACATAACAATGACAAGTATCTCTTGCATAAATTTCAACCCAAATCTATTGAGGGTATTTTTCTAGGATATTCTATTATAAGTAGAGCTTTCAGAGTGTACAATAAGTTAACTATGAAAATTGAAGAGTCTGTTCATATTTCTTTTGATGAAACTAGCCCCTCTCCACCGAGAGAGGATTGTGTATTTGATGAGAAGTGTGTATAGGAAACAGATGAACAGGATCATAGATCTTCTCAGACCCAAAGAAATAGTCTGATGAACAAAAGACAACATGAGTCTGTTGAAGAACAGACGACTCAGGATCACCCAACAGACATTCCAATAGATGACATTTATCAAACATCTGATTTACAAAAGGATAACCAATCAGAACAACCACAATATCAATCAACTCAACTTGGACCAGATGGCATAAACCACTTGACTAAATGGCATCCACCTGATATGATAATAGGAGATGTCACCGCACCTGTTAGAACGAGATCTGCTACTGCCAATGAATGTCTGTTCACTTCATTCATATCTCAAATGGAGCCCAAGAACATCAAAGAAGCTCTGATGGATCCCAGTTGGATTGAGTCCATGCAAGAAGAATTAAATCAATTCACCAGACTAAAGGTCTGAGAATTGGTTCCTATGCCCAAGGATCATCAAATTATTGGCACTAAATGGGTGTTCAAGAACAAGATGGATGAAGATGGAGTCATTGTCAGGAATAAGTCCAGATTGGTTACGCAAGGGTATTCACAGGAAGAAGGAATAGACTGTGATGAGACCTTTGCACCTACTGCCAGACTTGAAGCCATCAGGATATTCTTAGCATATGCTGCTTCTATAGGAATGAAGGAATATCAAATGGGTGTCAAGAGCGCATTTCCCAACGGGAGACTTCAAGAAGAAGTTTATGTCAAACAAGCACCGGATTTTGAAGATCCAGACAGACCTGACCATGTCTACAAGTTACACAAGGCTCTCTATGGACTAAAACAAGCACCAAGAGCATGGTATGACACGCTATCTACTTTTCTTTTGGATAAAGGCTGTAATAGAGGTAAAATGGATACTACTTTATTTTAAGAAAGCATAATGAACATTTGCTGATTGTTCGGATTTATGTTGATGACATTATATTTGTATCTACTGATCAGAAACTTTGTAGGAGGTTTTCAAAATTAATGTTGTCATCCTTTGAAATGAGTATGATGGGGGAACTTAAGTTTTTCTTAGGCCTCCAAGTACAACAATTAGGAAATGGAATTTTTATTTCACAACCAAAATATTTTACAGACATATTTAGGAAATATGGTATGGAAACTGCATCTGAGATGAGAACCCCTATGAGCACCTCTGTTAAAATAGATAAAGATGTAGAAGATAAACCGTTTGATGCTACTAAGTATAGTGGCATCATAGGATCTCTACTCTATCTTTCTGCTAGTAGACCAGATATTATATTTTCAGTATGTTTATGTGCTAGATATCAATCAGATCCCCAGGAATCTCACTACATTACTGTTAAGAGAATACTCAGATATCAGAAGGGAACCCCAGATATAGGTATCTGGTATCCTAACATTCATATTAGTGTAATTCATCGATATACTGATACAGACTATGCTGGATATGGGTTAGACAGAAAAAATGCTAGTGGAACTTGTCAATTCATGGGTAATAGTCTAGTATCATGGTCTAGTAAGAAACAGCACTCTGTTGCTACTTCAACAACAGAAGCTGAGTATATAGCTGCTGGTAGTTGTGTAGCTCAGATTCTGTGGATGAGATCACAGTTATCTAATTATGGTTTTAATTTGACAAATTGCCCAATTTATTGTGATAATACTTCTGCAATTGCTATATCTGAGAATCCAGTATATCACTCTCGTACAAAACATAGATGTTAGACATCATTTCATTAGAGATCATATTCAGAAGCATGACGTGAAATTATGTTTTGTTCCTACCGCTAAACAATTGGCTGATATTTTTACCAAGCCCCTTAATGAGAAAAGATTCAATCTCATTTGTGAGTAGTTGGGTCTAATCTCATTATGAGGTTAGGTTTTGTCTACTAATGTTTTCATTGAGAATATTTCAGATTACACCTATTCCATAAGGTTTAATGACTTGAAGAGTAGAATGTTTGATGACATCTATGTATTGAAGTCTGATGCATTGAAGACTGGGATGTCTGTTGACACCTGCATACTAAAATTTGATGAATAAAGGGAGATGAAGTCTGATTATGTTGGATGAACAATCACAAGGCGAGTATGATTTCAAATTGTTCAATCCTATGAAATCTTATCTGGTTATACATCGAAAAGGTAACTCTGAACTTTTACAATTTATCTAAGTGTGCTTGCTTTAGAATTTATATAAGTCTATGTGAAAATGCATGCATGATTGTTCAATTATTTTGATTGAATGAATTTGCGTGTATGAACAAATCTAGGTATAATTACACGCTTGTGATTATGTGTTGAAATAGACTTAATGGACATAATGGATGGATTTATGTGAAATGCATGCGTTTAGTTGTCTTACCCAAGACTGATTGAAATAAAATAAATGATTAAGGAGGAGAAAGAGTTAATCTGGACCAGTAATTGATTGTGTGTGTGAAAACGTTTGGGATTCACTTTATTGCTGTATCAGATTTCTTTGGACTTTTCACTCATGATTTTGTGTGTGTGGCTGAGATTCATTCATGAAAGATGAAACGTTTTCCCCTCTACTATATATATACATAGTAGTTAGGTTTGGAAAAACTCTTTCGAATTCTTTGCCATTAGCGAATAACCTCTCCCAAACACCAATTCACTTCACCAATGGCACTGTTTATCAGTATCCATATCGGATTGGACATCGATTTTTGTGCTCTGAGTGGAATCAGTAGAGAATTTGATGGAATTCTTGAGATGATCAAGAATTCGGGGCTCGCGTTACTGCGTAGTGCTATATGCAGAATCTCATACTCCAGGGCAAATGAGTTCTTAGATAATGGAGTCGTACGAAAGGATAGAGACAAATTTGTCACTACTGTTGATAGAGTGGAGATGACTGTCAGTGCAGATTCTATCAGATCCATCTTTCATCCACCACAAGGTGGTCACACAGGTATCTCTGACCACACTCTCGTAACTGGGTGGCAGAAGATGATGGAGAATGTCCCGTTGAAGTCAGGGACAATTCTAGTGAAGGATTTGCCTACTCACTATGGCCAACTGGCCGTCATAGTGAAGAAATGTTTTTTGTGTCAGGGATTTGTTGTTGATCAGATAACACGGGGACATCTACGAATTGTTACTGCTATCATTACTGGGGCAAAGATAGATTGGACATTTATCATGCTCAATCTATATAAGGAGAACATAGAGGTGGTAAAGTCTAACCCGAAGAGAAAGACTTATCTGAGAATGATAAGTTTTTATCTCTTTAAGCTAGGAAAATTACCAAAAGATGACGGAGTTCCTTTTCCTACCAACAAGTTCATATCCTTCAAGAGGAAGGAGTCTGAAGGAACTGACAGAACGTCTGAAGACGGGCCGCTTGATGGCCAACAGACTTTGAAGAGGAAGAAGACCTCTGATACTGGGGCTCCTCGGAAGAAGTAGAAGAGATCTGCTCAACCTGCACAGCAAGCTCAATCAGAAGAAGAAGTGGACTCCGACGATGAGCCACTTGTCAAACGAAAGAAGACACAGACGTCTGTTCGCAGAGAATAGACAATCAATCAGACGTCTTATGGGAGACAACAGACACCTGAACAGACATCCTCAACATAACCTCCTTTACAACAGACAAAGAAACCATTGGAGAACCTGAACAAAGGAAAGAGGGTATTGAACCCTGATGAAGCTATGACCAGCGAACAACTTAGAGCAGCACTGGCTGCAGGAGTATTCGAAGCCAGTAAGACAAAAGGTGACAAATGGGGCATGAGATTGGTCATAGCAACTTCTGGTGAGGATGGAAACGTACTTGCCTCAAGGGAATACAGAGAGAGAGGACAACTAGACAGCGTCAACAAAGTTCTTGAGGAAGCATGGATTCTGTTCGAGGAATACTGTCGGAAAATAATGGGAGAGCTGGGTGAAATAGCAAAAGATATGTTCTACTCTGCCATCAGAAGGACTCCAAGGGATGAAAGAGGAGATAATTATAATAATGATCAGAATCCAGGAGGGGATGGTCTGGATGGGCAGAGCTCATGGGGAGAGAAGTCAGTTGATCACACTTCTACTTTTCCTCAAGGATCTGCGAACAGAAACGAAGAACAGCAGCAACAGACAGCTACAGTTGAGCAAACAGATATTGAAGCTTTCCAGGCTCCAGATCCAGAGGAGGCTGACATCTAAGTGCCTTCTACCCTTCCTGCAGAAGTGCAGAGCCCAGGATGTCAAGTAGCGGAGGAATTTAAAGAAATTTTACCAGTTCATTCAAATGATCTTCCTGAATAGCATACTATTGCTGTAACAGACAACCCATCTGCCCCAACAGACAACATTTTTCAAACAGTTGAAAACAAACTTTTAAGCTCATGAAGAAAGAATCAAGAAGATGCTTGAGGAATCTGAAGCAAGAATGGCTCAGCAAATTGTCACAGCTGCAGAAAAGATGTCTGATTTTGATTTCAGACTAAGGCAGACTTTCAGTGATCTCAACAAACAGATTAGTGATAAAGTACAAAGCATGAATGATCACTTGGAAGAGCTGCAACAATGTTAGATGGCGCTGCTGAAGACATTTGAGCATGAAGCAATTGTTGGATCTAAAAGAGGGAAAGTTATGCAAAGAATCATTGATGAAATGAAAATTGACAATGCCTTTATCAAATCAGATATAGAAGAAATCAGTGACAACATCAAAGATTTGAAGGCTCTTCTAAGGGTTCTGCGTTTTGAGTCTGACAACATCCACAACAGTCTGCTCAACATTGATTAGATGACTACAAACACGAGCTTAGAAACAATGCAGATACTTCAGCTACTAAAAGAACGACCACCTAGCTCTAGTTCCATAACCAAACCTTAGGATCCTACCCTATTGATTTTGTCAAAAAACAAATGGGGGGAGATAAATATTTAGGAGTAAAATGATAAAGGTTCCTGACTAAGATAGGTCCGCTATCTTGCTGATATCTGTTATCTTAATTGTTAACGTCTTGCTGTCTGATATCTATGCTTGCATGAAAATTAATATATGATGTCTTTTTGACTGATATAATGTCTAATTGTACCAATTATAAAGTGTTCAAACTAATAGGGGGAGATTGACTTAGAACCTATGCTTATCCATAAAAAGTTTTTGATATCATCAAATAGGGGAAGATTAAAGAGGTGAATCAGACTTTATGCCTAGTTGAAGAAGTAGATCAGACTTATGCTTTGACTATTTTGTCTGTCACCATTTATGATTAGATGTGTCAAAATACTTGTTTATGTTCGATGCATATTATTTGTCATTAGACTCTATATCTCTAGTATTAGACATCTGATAGTCTTAGGAAGTGCCTGAGAGAGTCAGTATTCTGAAGGAGAAAGGACTTGGTAGAGGTACCGACTAAATCAGACTGGCTGAGAAGACTTCAGGATATCAGAGTTTCATTGCTCAGGGAACAGAGTTCAGATGAAGATTGGGGAGTTTATTGTGTGTTTGTATTCTGGGAAGTCTGTTCTTTGCCTACTGTGTTTTAGAGTTTCGAAGATATATGCTTAACTGTGCTTTAACAAAGATCAGAGGACCATTGCTTTTAATAACAGACTTCTGGGTTGTAGAGATTCAACAGACTGAAGCGTTGGAAAAAAGGAGTTCAAACAGACTTGTGAGATTGGAACAGACGAAGGCTAATAGACTTCGACACTGCATCAGACTATGGCTTTACATGGACTGGTTCAACAAACTTCATTAAAGTCTAGTTGGAAGTCTGTTGAAGTAATTGATATTCTACAATGTCCGTACTACCTGACTTATTTTCCAAGGAATCCAGGATCTATAAAAGGCAGATGGATTCAGTTGAGATACAGAATTTCATTCATTCTTCAACACACACACTCTCTTTGTGAATTCATCTCAACTGCAAGCTTCAAGATTCAAGAACCATCCATTTTCGGTTCTCCCTGCGGTTAAGAGACTTCTACAATTGGAGATTTTCTGAAATCCATCATCTTCGATTGATTGGATTTCATCTTTGGAGATTTCTACATTCTACATAGTTTTGTGAGTTTTACAGGTACTTACATTCTTTCTTGATACGGTTCGCTGAGTGATACAGAAGACTCAGAGGTTGAGAGGTGAACCTGAAAACCCTTAGTAGATAAGTTGTGAGCTTGATTTTGTGTGGTAAAAAGGTTTGCTGAGTGATCCAGGAAAACTCAGAGATTGAAAGGTGAATCTGAAAACCTTTTATAATCCGGTTTGTAATAGTGGATTTGTTTTGCTGTCCCATGGGTTTTTCTCCCTGAACTAGGGTTTCCCACGTTATAAATGTTGTTCATTTTTTTTCCTGCTGATTATATATCTGTATTCATCGAACAACCAACAAATCAAATCAAGAACTGTCCGTTAGAACTATAACTTCTTTTTCTGCAACGTTTGGTTCATATTTCGTAACAGAATCGAATATTGATCAATTAGCCTATTCACCCCCCCCCCCCCCAGGCTATTTTGGTGTAATCATTATAGCACTTTCACTAACCTGGTCACCAAGGGAAGACTGGACTAAGCTCTCGATTATCAGTTGATAGAGAGTGCCTGAACTAGTATAAATCCTATGTTCTTTATTTGCTTTGCATTGTTTTGAACTGTTCGAACTATTAGAAATCAATCACAACAACAAACAGAAATAAACTCTTAAAATTTAAGTCTCTGCTGCAGACCTTCTCAGTGGTCTGTAAAGAACTTCAGTTTTGAAATCCACTATTCTGCTACATTATACTGAAAAAATTTAAAACAACCTATTCACCCCCCTCTAGCTTGTACCTGTGAATCTTACAATTGATATCACAGTCTGACTTTCTAGACTTAACAGTTTTGGAAAGAAAACATCATACCTTTTGATTTACTACTGCAAAGAAGTTACTAACAGTTTATTTTGTGAAGAAATCATGGCTCCTCCAAAGGTACCTAAATGCCCCAATAGTGGAGAGCCACTAGTATGCTCTTTTGACAAATTCAATCACTGGAAGTTGAGGATGCTTGCAAATATGGATTCAATTAATGAAAGAATGCATGATGTGATCACAGATGGGCCATATATTCCAAAGATGTCAGTTCCAATTGATGCATCCAAGGAAGCAAACAAACCCAAGTCTCTCTGGACAAAAGAGGACTGGGATTTGGTGCTGGTGGACAGAAGAGTAAGAAATCAAATAAGAGCTGATATGTTTGAAATAGTGGTTCATACAACCACTACAAAGGAAGCATGGGACGCTCTACTGCTCAAAAATGAAGAAACAAATGAAATCATAAAAAACAAGAAGGATGTCCTGATGCAGCAGTATGATTATGTCTCAATGAGATCTGATGAAAACTTGACCACCTTCTATGAGAGGTTCAATGTACTCATCAACAATCTCAAAACTTTAGGGAATACTTTTGATAACAACGAAGTCAACCTGAAGTTTATGAGATCACTTGGTGAGATCTGGGAGACAAAGACCACAGCAATAAGACAGTCCAGTGATCTTGCCAAGATATCCTAGCACAACTATATGGTGTGCTGCATACATATAACCTGGAAGTAGAGCAGAAGAGACAGATTGATGAGGCTAGGGAGAAAACTCTGGCCTTCAAAGCTCAAAAGAAAATTCTGAGATCCATGGCAGAACAAGAAAGCATCGACACCTCGTCTGCAAGTGAACAGGCTATATCAGAAGAACTTGCACTGATGGGCAAGAAGTTCAGAAAGTCATTCAAGAATAAAAATCTCAAGAAGAACTTCTCAAGCAAGACAAAAGAAGCAAAGAAGGAGGTCTGTTACAACTGCAGAAAGTAAGGGCACTTTGCTACACAATGCAGACGACCTGCACAAGAGTTGTCTGCACAAAGGAACAAGAAGGATTATGGCAAAGGAAACTCTGGAAGAAAGGAAAAAGGCAAGGCCTATGTTGCTAAAACCTGGAGTAAGACAAACTCAGATAATGAAGAAAAACAATAGGTATTTGATCTCTCTAACTCAGATGCTACTTTAGAGGAATTGAAGGAGGCACTTCAAGAAACCTCTGAAAACTTTATTTCCCTCTCAAGGGAGCATAAAGAGAATCTCAAGCTGATTGTAAATCTCAGAGAGAATTACAATCTAGCATATGAAGAGATTGATTGTATAACAAGTAACCTAGCTGTAGCTCAAAATGAGCTGAAGAAATCAGATGAGAAGGTAAAGATTCTCAATGTAGTAGTGGAAACACTCACAATGAGAAATGCTGAGCTTCAAGCTCAGGTAGATACATGGAATGGAGAGACCCTGAATTTACAAAAGATGCTAAACATGGATAAATCCTCACATGATAAGACAGGATTAGGATATAAGGACTGGATGAATGATCTTAAAAACTCAAAAGTGATTGATAATGTCACAACCAATCAGAACGAGGCAAAGCAGACCTCTGCAAAATTCTTGTAAAAGGGTAAAGCCTCTACTGAACAAGGAGAGCAGAGGAGTAAGGCCTCTACTGCTCAAATCCAAAGGGTTAAATCCTTGAACAAAGTACCAGCACAAACTGGTGCAAAACACCACAAGGTGCAGAAGGCTTGGAATCATAAGATTGAAACTAGTAAAAGGTCATACAGACCCCAGTATGCACCAAACTGCTCAGAATGCAGCAGAAGAGGTGGAGAAACACTAGCAGACGACCTAGGGCAATAAGACCAAGGGTGGCAAGCCTGGCCACAAGTCATTCGAATGTTACACTCCACACATGAAAATTATTCAAATATAGACCCATACTTGTGGGTACCATGTACAAGGTTTCAATGCTTTACTGCAGGAACAACAAGATGGAACATGGTACCTGGACAGTGGATGTTCTAGGCATATGACAGGTAATAAAAGCATTCTGAAAAATTACAAAAAAGAAGAAGGACCCCTAGTCATCTTTGGAGGAGGCAAAGCAGGTAAAACTAAAGGTTATGGAACTCTTGGTACAGGTTCTCTAATCTTTAGAGATATAGCTTATGTTAAAGGTTTAGAACATAACCTACTTTTCATTTGCCAATTATGTGATAAAAATTATGATGTCTCTTTCTCTCATGATTCATGTCAAGTAAGAGACAAAGTCACCAAAGAAGTCAAGTTGATAAGAACTAGAAAAGGAAATATTTATGCAGCAGACTTCAATTCATCTCAGTCAGCATAAATTACATGCTTTTATACAAAAGGTGCTGAAGACACAAACTGGCTATGGCATAAGAGATTAGTGCACTTGAACTTCAAAACCATGGCTAAATTATCCTCAGAAAACCTGGTGAGAGGACTCCCTCAAATCAAGTTCAAAAAGGATAAGTTGTACAGACAATGCCAAGAGGAAAAGCAGACTAGAGCAAGTTTCAAACCCCTAAACTCATCAGAATCAGTTAGAATACTAGAACTATTACGCATGGATCTTTTTGGTCCAGTAGAAACAGAAAGTTTGAATAGAATGAAATATACCCGAGTTATAGTAGATGATTATTCTAGAAATGCATGGGTAATGTTCTTGCACAAAAATTGAAAAGGATGAGAGTGGAAAACAAATAAGCCAAACAATGTTTAGAGGAATAATAGGCTCATTCTTACACCATACTGCAAGCAGACCAGATATCCAATACTCAGTCTGCGTATGTACAAGGTATCAATCTGATCCCAAAGAATCCCATTACACTGCAGTAATGGGAATCCTGAGATATCTCAAAGGAACTCCTGATTTGGGTGTATGGTGTCTTAGGGAATCTGATTTTATACTAACAGGCTATTCAGATATAGACTTTGTAGGTTGTAGGGTTGACAGAAAAAGCACAAGTGGTTAATGTCAATTTCTTGGTGCAAGACTAATTTCGTGGTTTAGTAAGAAGCAGACCATAGTGTGAACCTCTACTACAGAAGCATAATACATAACTGCAGGAAGCTGTGCTGCACAAGTACTGTGCATGAGGTCACAACTTGCAGACTACGGTATAATGTTTTCTAAAACTCCAATATTTTGTGATAACATGTTTGCAATGACAATTTAAAAAAATCCAGTTTTTCATACCATGACTAAGCATATTGATGTCAGATTTCATTTTATCAAAGATCATGTGCAAAAGGATCACATCAAATTAGAATATTTTCCAACAGAAAAACAAATTATAGACATTTTTATAAAGCCTCTTGATGAGAGCAGATTTATTAAATTCCAAGTTGAATTAGGTATGATTGATTTAAAGCAGTAAACTGGCCAAAATGCTCTACTGCACATGTGGAATGTAGACCAGCATTATTTTTTACTCTAATGCTTTTTTATTTTTGGAAAGAAATAACGTTTTAAAACTGATTGCCTAAAATTTCCTAACAGTCAAAATCAGTGACTGAATCTCCACAACAGCTACTTATTAAATGGCAACGATAACTTTTTCAAAGAGTATAAATTTGAAAAAAATTTCGACTAAAAGTACTTTTACTCTCTCACTCTAAGCATCCTAACTCTCTCTTTCTTGCGCTCTACTGCAAACCCTAGTTTGCGATTCTCACTAACTTAAAGATTCTTTTCAATTTCATTAAAATGGCCAACTCTCGATCCAACACCCCATCCAAAACTGATCAAGCTCAAGAGCAACACAGCCCAACAAGAAGGGTTGAGTTGTAGACGGGAGTGGTTCTTGATTTCGAAACTCTGAAGAATGAATGAGATGAGGTGAAAGAAATATTCGAGCTGATTCAGGATGTAGGGCTAAATTATTTCTACGAGAAGACAAGCAGAATCTTTGACGATGAAGTACTGGACTTCATTGAGAAGTCCAAGGTTACTAAGGAATTTCAAGGCATACACATCCAACAAGAAAATAAAGATAAGTATCACTCTAAAAGAATTCGAGCAACTCTTTAGGGTTTCAATTGAAGGACCGAGAGACATCCCACCCTCTGTGGTGACTGATGGGAGGCACAAAATGCTCAGTGAAGAAAGACAGAAAGAAGGGATACGAACCATGAATAAATATTTGTCCAAGGAACACATGCTGCTTGCAGACATGGCGAAGAAAGTAATCATTTCCAAAGAATTCTCTATGGATCAGATCACCTCTGATCAACAAGAAATCATGCGTGCTATACTCACCAAGCTCAAACTTAACTGGGCCAAACTACTAATGTATCAATTGACCAAAGCAGTAGAGGCAAGACAACCTCTATTTGGAAGAGTAATCAGCATCATTCTCAAGGAGAAACTCAAACTCTCTAACAAGGGAGGAAGGACATGGTCAATGCCCAAGCAAATTGATGTCAAGAAGATTGGGAAGCAACCAATTGGCTTCACAAAGAAACCTGCAGCAGTGCAGACTAAAGAAAAAGCTGTAGATCAGCCTACAAAGAAGGAGCCCGAAAAGGCTAAAGGAAAGCTGATAAAAAGGCACCAGAAACCAAACCAAAGCAGGCAAGGGCTGCTAGGAGCAAACTTGTCCTGCAGACCTCAGAAGAGGAAACAATTTCGGAGCTCCCTGAGGAAACAATTTCGGAGCTCCCTGCTGCATAGCCTATTGAAATGGAAGCAGAAACACAGTCTGCACCAATAGAAGAGCACACTGAGGCCATTTCTCAAGAACTAACAATTATAGCAGCAATCGAGACATCATCCTCAAAGACCTTACTACCAAAGGAGCCAGAGATAACAGCACTTCATGACGCAAACATAGCATTGAAGTATCTGAAGGCTGGTGCTAATGAAAACCTTCAGAACCTCATCCTGGAAGCTTAGAAAAGCTATTAGGAAGTCAGGGAAGGACCATAAGCACAGCTCAGACAAGAGCTAAGTGCACAAGGATACACAAGAAAGGAGATTGAGGCTATTGAAGTCAAACTCAGAAGGACGCAGACTGAGCAAACACTGAGTACATCTACTACAGCCTCACTGACAATAGGAACTACTACAGTAGAGACGTTTACAACAGCTATCATTCCTGTCCCTACTGTAGGAATGAAATTGGCTGTGGTTGAAGCTGACCAACCCTCAACTACATCAGAAGCATGGGCCATAACAACAAACACAACCACACAATCTCCAGAAAAAGAAGAGATCATAAAAGCACTGCAGACTGTCCAAGCCATACAAGAGAAGGTTTTGCAACATAGAGCCAAGAGTGATGAAATGGCGGACAAGCCTAAAAAAGAAGCAATGATCTAACAGTTCATCAAGGAGCACAAACTTCCAATCAAAAGGAAGTCCAAGGCTGCAAGACCAAAGCTTATTCCCTCAAGACCAACTACAAGATAAAGAATCAATGCAAAAGACTCAAGGATAGAGATTGAAGTAATTGATGACATGATAGAGACAGAAATTGAGCAATTGGTTCTGATTCAAAGGATGAAGGCCAACAAGGAAAAGAGGCCCACTGAACCCTACAAACTGTTCAGTGGGGCTCTAAAGATTAAAGACTCAACCCTTAAAACAAGAAGGCACAAACAGGCACAACTGCAACATGTTGAGTTTGTGCACACTCTTGAAGTGGAGGTAGAATTGAAAAGGCTCGTTAACAAGCACGTCCGGGCTACAACCTTGGAGATTTATGACTATCTGTCAAGACCAACAGTCGATAAAAGCACCATCACCAGGAGATGATGATGA
Source organism: Drosera spatulata (assembly GCA_035668315.1). NCBI lineage: Eukaryota > Viridiplantae > Streptophyta > Magnoliopsida > Caryophyllales > Droseraceae > Drosera > Drosera spatulata. The sequence goes on from JAOVYX010019180.1 coordinate 14,189, forward strand.
TGATCATGATGAATTCCCACAGGTAGAAGACCATGACGATGATAACATCATTGATGAAGTTGCTGAGGAAGGGATCAAGGCACAATCAATAGGAGAGCCATCTGCTACAGAAGAGCAAGCAGCAGATGGCTATATCATCGGGATCATGGACACGATACTGAAGAATGCAGATACCTGCGAGATGCCATTGAAGAACTAATAAGAAAAGGAGTCCTCGAGAGATTCGTGGAAGACCGGGATCCTCCAAAGGACCGGTCAACACAGAGACCTAGAGAGAGAACTCTTTTCCTGTCTAGACGAGATGGTGCAGAAGCAAAGCAGCGCCAGAGAATCCATGTAATATCCAGGGGGGAGGGGGCTTACAACCCTCGAATATAGTTATAGTCTTGGGCTTGTTGAGCTGAGCATCTCAAATGAGTCCCAAAAGAAAGGAAAAAGGGTCAGGGACAATCAGCAAGTCGAGATCGGACCTGAAAATAGTATAGGCATTGGTTTTCCACACAATGACGCATTGGTCTTAACGATACACATCGGGGAGTTAGATGTAGATAGGGTCTTGATTGACAGTGGATCATCTGTAGATGTCTTGTATTACACAATATAGAAGAAGAAAGAAATGAGTGGCAAAGACCTAAAACCATTCAAAACCCTGTTGGTTGGTTTCACGGAAGGGTCTGTTTACTCGAAAGGGTATGTCACCCTATTAGTGAAACTCGATGGCGAGAGCATTAAAAGGCCGTCCTCTAGGATAACCGACTTCTTGGTGGTAGATCTTCCCTCCGCATACAACGGCATAATCAAGAGACCGAGCTTGGTGGGACTGAAACTGTAATCTCACCTTGTTACTTGACCTTGAAGTTCTCGACTCCCGATGGTGAGGAGGTCATGAAGGGAAGTTTAAAGGAGTTTAGGAGGTGTTATGAGGCTATAATGAAGAAAAAGAACTCCCAGACTCGGGAAGCTCTCCTTCTACACCTCGATCCCCGAGATCAAACTAATAGCCCAGAACTGATGGAGGAGCTAAAAAACATCCCAATCCAGGACGGGGAAAAGGAAAAGTTCTTCCGGTTAAGGACCTCCCTTAAGGAAGGAATAATATTTTATAATGTTAATGGGGTTACTATAACAACAAAGAGATAAGTTAATTGAGTATATTGTAATAGTAGTTGACAATTTAGAGTTTTTTTTATACGAAAAGTTTGCTAAAAATGATAATATTGCAATTAAATTTAAAGTCACAAAACCAAATGCTACAAATACTTTTTAAAGAAGTGTTATAAATATATTAAGACAAACGAAATATTATACATCATATTTCTTTCGTCTCAGATGAATTGCTGCACATAATTAACTATCACATCCCATATAGTAATTTATTACTCCATCCATCCTCCACAGGTTGCAATAGTTTGATTGGGTGCATTCGTTGAGATAAACTTTGACTCATATTACGTGATGATCAAATAATATTTTTTCATATAATTTTAATATATTATTAATGATAGTTTATATCGTATAGTTTAATCAATAATGATTTACAAGACATTTTTGTTTTGTTCATTGATAAAACAAATTTTTTTAAAATACATGTTAAATAATAACACCAGTTAAATTATTGCATTTTTCGTAGAACATATGAATTTGGATGTTCCCATATAAAGTTGGTAACAAAGATTTTAAAACATCCCACTTATGGGGCTATTTGGTATTACAGTTCAAAATTAAAGAAATGAAAATCAATAATAGAAACATAAAATCAACAATGATAACTAAAGTAATTTTATGAAATAAAAAATGGATTGTGAAGGAAATCTTGAATCTTGTAATTTGTTGAAATAGAAAATAGAAATTGAAAGAACTATTTTTTTTTCCTGATTTTTACTTATATTTCATCTATCTAAGAAAGAGAAACCAATATCAAACAGTTTTATTTTATCACTTAATAAAACGAAAATCGAAAACCAGAAACAATAACGATAAGAGCTATTTGGTATTGCCGCAAAACTGAAGAAAGCAGAACCAATAACAGAAATAGAAAATCTGTAACAAAAACCTAAATCACTTTAAAAAATAAAATGATTTTATATGAAGAAAATCTCGAATATCGCACACACATGAACAAGAAATAAAAACTGAAACCATTTTTCCAAATTTTTTGATTTTGTTTTATTCATTTAAAATTAAAAAATATAAAATAAAAGGCAAATTGGCCAAAAATCTTAAATGCAAGTTTTTCTTACGTTTTGTCCCCATTTGAATTTTTGAACTTCATATCATGCTCTGTGAAATGCAATTTTGTACATATGAACTGTAAAAATCGAAATGGGATTAAAACATAAGAAAAACTTATAAGATAATGAGGATGTAGAAATAGTTTAACAAAGTGACTGAAATTCGAAAAAATTGAAAAAATATGAAAAAGTTGATAAAATCGAAATATGAAAAAGTTGATAAGATCAGAATTTGAAAAAGCTGACAAGATTGAAATTCGAAAAAATTGAAAAAAATAAAATATATTATAATTTGATATATTTCAATATTTTTATGAAATTTATTTTTTTATATTCATTATTAGTCTTATTTTTTAGATATTAATGTGTAGATTTTAAATATATATTTGTTTTTAATATTATATATATATATATATATTAAAATATATAAACTTTTTTAAATATTATATAAAAAAGAATAATTTAAAAAATATAAAAGAAAAAAAGGGATGAGGCCATGGGGGTGAAGGGGATTAGCAATTTCCAATTGATAAACATCCCCGTAGTATTTCATAAGTGAACAACCATACTTTTTTCTTACTTTCGTTTTCACGTTCTCTCTCTCCCTCACACATTTGCAAGAGCAGATTGATCATTGAAGCAAAAGTCATCACATGAATGAGTGATTTTAGTCGTGAATTGAGGCTCAAAGACTTGAAGCGTCATACGTATCAGCATTATTGGGTGGAGTTCAGTCTTTCCTGTCTAGTTTGCAAAGCCATTAAAAATAGAATGAGGAAACTAAAACTGAAGGGACGTGAGCAGTGAGGACCAAATTTCTTCTGCGAGTATTCGAATCATGAGGATATGTTCAGTGTTCGAATCACATCTTGATTTTCATTCTTCGAATTTTACTTGTGATTGACATTTGAAACTGTAGTTTAGCTGGATTGATTCTGTTATTTGATCAGGAAAACCTCTGATTTCCTAGACCAGGACCCGGCTTTTGGTATAGTATCTCATCGATAAGGTGGGTGGGTTAGGAAATCTATTAGCTGGAATACTTTATCTTCGGATTATTGGGAAATATTGATTTACGATGTAGTCAAAATTATTGGAATACTTTATTCATCAAGCCTAGTTGTGTACATTTCTCTTACCAAAACCAAATCCTCACTAATATACTTCTTCCTTCTACATTTCTCTCACCAAAACCAAATCCTCCGTGAACCTCTGAGTAACCATCTTTCTCCTCACCGACATGTCCATTTAGATCCCCACCAATAAAGATTTTTTCTCTCTCAGGGATCGACTGTACTACTTCATCCATGTCTTCCCAAAATGAACCTTAGCATCTTCTCCAAGACCTACTTGCGGGGCATAAGCACTTACTACATCAATCACTTCTTTCCTAATCAACACCTTAATAGAAATCACTTATCTCTCTAATGCTTTTTACTAACCACATTTTCTACCAACTCTTTATGCATAATTATACCAACTCCATTCCTTGTCCGACTTTGATCGCAATACCATAGCTTGAATCCCGTACTTTGAATAAGCTTAGCCTTATTTCTGATCCACTTCGTCTCTTGTAAGCAAGCGATATGAATCCCCCTTTTAACCATTATGTCTACTACCTCTAAAAATTTTCCATTCAAGGTCCTAATGTTCCAACTAGCTAAACGTACTCTATTTTTTTGAACTAACTTCTTTAACCGCATCCGTTCATGATGGTGAAACCCTTGCTCATTTTTCACTACATACGGGCGTCGATGTAGCGGCCTTTACTCATTTTTCGAAGCACTCAAGCCGTGCAATGTGTCGCTGCTGAGGTACGTCCCAAGGAAATTTTTACAAGTCGCATTCATGTTGATAGATCCAAGGGACTTTTTAAGTGTTGACTGTCAGCTACCTAACACACAACCCTCACCATTTTATCCGGACTTGGGACCGGTTAGGGATGAAATAAAAATTCCCAACCTAGGTAGGTTTAAAAGAAAGGAGATGTTCAAAACTGCTCCAATTACAGAGGAACCAAACTTATGTGCACAGTATGAAGTTATGGGAGAAAGTGATAGAGAAAAGGTTAAGAAAAGCTATAGGGATGACTGAGAATCAGTTTGGTTTCATGCCTGGTAGTCAACCATGAAAGCTATTTACCTTTTGCATTGTATAATGGAACGTTTTAGGATAGAGAAGAAGAATTTACATATTGTTTTTGTAGACCTGGAAAAGGCATATGATTTTGTTCCAAGAGAAGTGATTTGGAAAACTTTAGAAAAAAAGGGAGTGACGAATAGGTATATTGAGATTGCGAAAGACATGTATGAAGAAACTGCTACATGTGTTCGAACCTATGTTGGTGAAACGACTGCTTTTCCTATTAAAGTGAAATTACACCAAGGATCAGCTTTGAACCCATACCTTTTCGCCTTAATAATGGATGATCTCACTAGGCATATACAAGATGAAGTACCATGGTGTTTACTTTTCG
>JAOVYX010019181.1:0-18895 GCA_035668315.1 Drosera spatulata
TTTGGAAGCGGAAGTTCAAGTGGAAATCTGATGAGAAACCATACGGAGAAAATTGAAGTGATTTTTTAAAACATTGTTATGAAGACCAAGTAAATTACACCAAAATCCCATGATTGCATGAAGGAGAAAAAAAACGGAAATCAAGAAAAAGAAGAGACAGTGATTATCATGCGGCAGGATGTTAGTTTGTAGAATTTTACCAAACAAACCAGATTATAGAAAGAGGGGAACAATTGGAATCTACCCAAAAAACCGATGAAATTACCAAATAAAGCCGCCACAGGATAAAATGAGTGGAAGAAGGCTATGGTTCTCTAAAACCTCTCAGCCAAACAAACTCTGCTTCAAAAAGCGCAACAAAGATCACACGCCCTCGCAGCTTTCAGCACTGGTAATATGCAAGCAAACACGCTCTAGCCAAGAACTGAATCCACCTCTATGCATCATGAGGACCAGCTTATGAGTGATCCTCCAATCTAATACAAAAAACAATCTGGTTTCTTCTTCGTGTTTCTTGATCTCAACCCAAAATGCTGAGAAATGGTTTCTTCTTCCTTTACCGCTCTGCTCCTATGTTCAACAACTACTATGAGAAGGAAAAGCCATAATGACCATACTAAATTACACATGAAGAATAGCGAGATGGTCCACACTCCATTTTGCATCATATTCCCACACGGAGTCAAATCATCTCGACAATTCCGAACCTAGCCGGTACAAGACACGAAAGGATAAATGCAAACGGTAGCCTTATACTTCTAGTCAATATCATAGGCAATCCCCATGCTACCAAATCCAAGAAATCTGATCAACATTCCAAGGATTTGAACCAATAGCATCATAATTATTCATATGTCGACTATCATATTCAGCCTCATTGCCTCACAACCAGGGCAAATTCCAATGAACCAACACGACATATCGTTTGCCACCAGTTACTCTCGTTGTACCTGCCACAGCGGTCCATCATTCGACTCCGTCACCGATCAAATCTTGAATAGTTTTAAAATCGAATTAGTTTAGACAGTCCCCTTGGTAAACCCTATCCGCACCTCAACTCATATCACTCTCCAGCACCATCGCGATCCCTGATCGTTCCTATCCTCGTTGAAATCCGTGATTCCATACATCGCCGCCACTCCTCTGATGCGAATTCGTAAGGGATGAAAGGGAGATTTTTCCAAAACCCTAAAATGAAGCATTGATTGAACTTCTTTGACATTGTTGGACAGCGCAGGGGCTTTTTCCTCTGGATTTGAGCCATTGACGGTGGAGTATGATTCGGTGATTGTCGCCGGAATCAGAGCCGTCATTGACCGGAGAGGGATTTGCCGGCGACGGTGGGAGAGTTCGGCGGCGATAACACGAGACTCCCACTTTTTGAACTTTGTAGGAGTACTTTGTCAGACCAAACATTTCCATCAACTCTAATCTTTATTTTTTTTAGTATTTTATTTCGTTTATTGAGAAAATCCTAAAAAGTTTTTTTTTTAGGAGGTGTCCGTATGGATTTTTAAGACTAGTGAGATTCGAACACAAAATCTTCAAAAAAAAGATTAAGTCGAACACCACTACACAAACCCAGATTGATTAAAATCCTGAAAAGTTTTATTGCTCCTTTGTTACCAGTTCTTACTGTCATCAAATTATCAGTAACAACATTACACCAACTCTCAATAAAAATATATTTGTAAGAATAACAAAACATGTCGTCTGACCAAGAATTTTATTGGTTTTGGTGACACTTTGTAAGAATTGCTTTTGTTGATAATCTTGTAACAGATTACATCGTTTAATATTTTCAGGCTTAAATTTGAGATGGTTTTATGGGCACGATTTAGGATGATATTATGGTGGATTCACGATGACGTTTTGGCAGTTTTTGTATGACATTGTGGTAGATTTGGATTAAGTTTTATTCGATTCGGAATCATGTCGCGATGGAGTACCGATGATGTCGGGGTGGATTTTGAAAGATCTTTGTTTGTTTGCTTGTTAATAACGTCCCAGCCGCTCCAACCTTGCTGCATAGCTTAATCGTCACCTGCCCAACAGCTCCTGCTGCATATATAGGAATTAGGAGATATATTCTCTATAGAAAAGATATAAAACACGATTGTGCTATTCGAAGTTGTGGTCATATTCTGCTCATTTCGCGTTGTAGATTTGAGCTGGATTTCGGATGATGATTGTGAGGGCAGGATGCCGATTGATGACATTGTGATCGTCATGGATTTGGGATGACATTGTGGTGGATTCGGTATGATGTTGAGAACTTGTAATCATGTCGCGATAGACTACAGACCATGTCGTTGCAGATTAGTTTGGATGACATAACACCTTCCGTTAGTAGAGACTCTTCTCTTTTTCGATCATGTCTTCTTGTCGGATATTGAAAGTTAGCGTCTTGCATTCCACAATGTATATGAAGCTGATCTAGTTTATTGTTCTTGCATGTTTTGTTATATATGTTTCATAAATTTTGTCAATATTTTCTACAAATAACTTATTTATGGAAGTTCTTATTTTTATGATTAGATGTACAAGTGTATGCTACTAGGTACATGAATATTGGTGTAAAATGAGTTCGAATGTTGAATGTCACGTACGAGAGGATGTCATAACTGGGCTATATTCAAACCTTAGTCGATTACCAACTCGAAACCAAAACCAAGAAACCATGCATGGTTGGATGTGGAGTTTAAGAATGGAACCGTTTAATATAATATGTTCAGTTCGGTATCAATAAAGGATGGTTTGAATCGATTGATCGGTCAAAGTGAAACTGATCATTAAACCACTTGTTTAGAACTAAATAACCAAACTGATAAAAAATCGAATTTTCAAACTTGTTTATGCGAACCTACAAAATCATAGGTTTTTATTAAACACATTTAGGTGTGTCAATACATATATTAGTCAATCTCATATTGAGGCAGGGAAATATTATTATTTAATAAAAGTTTCGCTTTCCCACCATGAATTCATCGATATTCACTGGTGCCATTTTGCCGCTTGACGTTTTGTATACAACTTTCTTGTGCTGTATGCTATGTTACCCATTGTGCATAATCCAACTAATCCAATATATCTACAGTAATTACAAGATATGGGATCTGGAGACACAAGCATCATTTTCATCATAAATGTAGATCTCAAATAAACAGTTATAAAAGCCTATAAATGGTTGTATGAAACATGACTCTGGTTGAGTAACTAGCATCAATGATTATGTTTCGACAAGAAATTCTCTCCACTCCTCAATGACATGCATACCCTCGAAGCCAAGCAATCCAGACAATCAAGGGATGAAGCCAGAAAAGCAAATTCTGGAGCTATTTAGGATTGATGTTCAAAATTATGAAAATAAATCAATAACTCAAACATAAAAATAGTAACAAAAACAAGAAAGGATTTTCAAAATAAAGTTGTTTTCGTATAGAACATCTTAAATATTACTATCAGATAAACAAACAAACAATAATAACAAATCAAGTTTATAGAACATCTTAAATATTACTATCAGATAAACAAACAAACAAACAATAATAACAAATCAAGTTTTTATTCCATCAAGTGGGATTGATTATATGAATATGACGGCGTCATTCCAATCTATCATGTTATTATCAGATGAACAACGAAAAAAAAGAAAGTGAAATTGATTTTTTCTTTTTCTTGATATTGTGTTTTGAGCTTATATTATGCTTCATCCATTTGAATAATGAAAACTAATAATAAACAATTGTATTTCATCGGTTAATAAAAACTAAAAGAAAACAAAGAAAACAAAATCATTACCAAACAACCATAAAGAAACAATTTCTAGAAGTCGGGTATGCTTCTTTGTCTTTGTAACTAGAAATTGTAGGAAATATAATGCATCTTATGAATTTTCCATCTCTATTCTTAAACCAACCCTTGATTCATTTTTTGTATTTGACTCCTTCCATACGAATATAGATGTAACATTTTGACTATGTGTATTTATCGATGCGAAATTTAATTCACGTCGTGTGATAATTAAACATCATTTTTATACAAAAATATCAGGACCTATGCATTAATGATAATTTAAATAATATATTTTAAATTTAATTTATTTATTCATTTTTGTCGCATCTATGAAAAAACGAAAGTGCTTAATCACGTGTGAAGTAATATAAATAGTCACATTATTGTATGCATATCAGTATGAATTACACATTACGAACGTTAAGATGGTTGTTAACTCCAAAATTAATTGAAACATTTTGACTGGCATTAAAATTTATGTGTGTTTGATTTTGTATAGATTTTGATAAAAAAATAATTATTTATATGATAATGAGGTTTATTATAATAGCTGAGTTAGTGAATATATCATAAAAATGAGATAAATTTGATATTTTTAATATAAAAGGATTATAAAAAATTCATTTTATTTTACGATCAAATAAAAAAATATTTTAATTAATTTGAACTGAATGACAGAAAAGGGTACAATTGAGTTTAACACATTTAGTTGTTGCTCCAACAATTTTTTTTAATTCTACATTTTTATAATGATAAGGAGTTGGGGACACACATAAGTTCAAGATAGAGAACATGAAGCCGAACGATAATAATCCTAATAATGCGCAACCGATAATGCTGATTGATGACTTGATCTACCATAAAAGCCGTGTAAAATGATTAGACAATGTGACAAACGGACAAACAATCATCACAGCACTTCCTCCTCCTCCTCCTCCTCCCTTTCCCTCTCCGCTCCACTTTACTCTTCTTTCTCCGCTCATCAACTCCAAACACCCAACCAACATTTCCCCATTCACCTCATTCATTCATCTCCTGTTTCATCACATTCCCATTTCAATCCAATATGGAGCAGCAGCGGCACAAGCTGATGAGGCTACTAGTGCAGCTGCTCTTCGTCTTATCAAATGTATCAGGCAGTGTTCGAGTCTCGAGCGGGGACGAGGTGGTGGTGTCGGCGGTGGGGGATCCGGGAATGAGGAGGGACGGGCTGAGGGTGGCATTCGAGGCGTGGAATTTCTGTAACGAGGTCGGCAATGAGGTTCCCGGCATGGGCAGCCCTCGCGCCGCCGACTGCTTCGACCTTGCTCCGGCCGCGACGAGTGTCGTTGGGAGAAAGAAAAAGGGAGTTCTACAATGGTTCGTTTTTGTTTTGTATTTCATTTTATTATAATATTTAAGATTTTTTTTATAAAATAATCATTTTATTTTATATTATGATTGTTTTTTATTATCGATTTTATATTTTTATTATTTATTTTGATTTTCGTAGTTTTGAACGGAAAGAGATTTCAAAACCGGTTTTCTTACTTTGTGATTGATTACTTGAGTGTTCACCTGTCAGAATCGAATTATGACAGTAAGTAGTAACGATGAAAATTCTTCATGCTCATGCATTTTGTTGTATGGTTGATTGTAATTTTCGACATATGTTGCCTTGACGTGGGTGTTGTGTTTCTAAATTTGCAAGTTGTGAAGCCGTGGCACGTGCAAACACGTTAGTTGGAAGCATTTAATAATGGAGAGTGCATGATGCAGTGATGTAAAGAGAAGTGAATCTTGTCATTTAACGGTGAAGGATAAAACAAATTGAATTCATGATTTCGAAATTTATGAATATAATAGTTCTCTGTATTGGAATTCAAGATTTTGTGCCAAACGTTTAACTGAAGCAAGTGAAGTGTAGCAACTAGCAAGAGTAGTAGTAGTATTATATTCATCTGTCTTCTTATCTATTCGGAATATGATTCCACATGTCCGTGAAAAAAATGATTTTTTTGGTCAATCGTTTGGTTCATTTTTGTACGCTTGAAAGGGGGAAAAAAAAAGTTGTTCTTTGTATCAACTTTCTATTGATGAACTTTCTGTTGTTCAATTTAGCTCCGAGTTGATAAAGTTGGCTGAAAGTTTATTACCACCAGTAATTGAATATTCGAAGGTTAGTAATTAATTTAACGTAAGCGAAATCCCTATATGAATTAAAGTGTTTCAAGTTGTACGTTGAAGCAGAATTGGACGATCTGATTGAATTTCCGAATCATCACGTGCATAACTTATGTCCTAAATATGTAAGGCATTCAGGTGTTTGGTTTTGTTTCGATCTATGACGAAGGTCTGCTGATCAGGATCTGTCAATGACAGGTCCCTTGTTGAACCATAGAGTTTCTGACGATGATAACAAGCTTGGTGTCGGAAAGCCATTCCCGGGGTTGAAGCAAGAAGCATTAGCAGACCCTGATCTATATGCTACTCAGAAGGAGCTCTATTTGGGTTTGCTATGTCAGGTCAAGGACACTCCGAATCCCTGACAGTTCTGGATGGTTATGCTGAAAAATGGCAACTACGACACCACCTCCGCTCTCTGTCCTGAAAACGGCAAAAAGGTTGTGCTTGATCAAATACATCTTGTTGATACTAATTATCATCATCCTTTTTAGTTGACATGCTTGTAGTTTGGTATCACTTGGCTGGTCTTGACTGAGTGAAATTTGATACTCAGTAGTTATCTTTCAGCTGCGTGTTACTTAAATTCTTAATATAACTATCTAGGCATGTTTTAGATTATTCAGCAATGCAACCATTAGACATGCTGGAATGCTTCATACCTTTGTTTCCTCAATAGTGTGCCTTCCATAGCTTGTCAAATGACATTGCATGTTTGTGGAAACAGACAGGTCCGTTTCCTCCTGGCAGGTTTCCGTGTTTCGGAAAAGGGTGTATGAATCAGCCGAGTCTGAGCCATCAGCCAACACAGTTGTCTAGTGATGGTACATTGGCAGGAAGTTTCAGCAGGACTTACGACTTAAGTAGTGATACTAGTGGCTCCCTCGACGGGATCTCTTACTATGAGGTGGTTTGGGAGAAGGAAGTCGGCAATGGGAGTTGGGTGTTCAAGCACACACTCAGGACTTCGAAGAAGTATCCATGGCTGATGTTGTACCTCAGGGCCGATGCAACCACTGGTTTTTCGGGTGGATACCCTTACGAGACACGAGGGATGCTCAAAATTGTAAGCAATTAAGCTTTCCCGGTTATGTCGAGTACATGTTTATTTTATTCTCCAAGGTAACATCATGAGATTCGAACTCCTGCTTTTCAGCTTCCAGAGTCGCCGAATTTTGAAGTGAAGCTGCACTTGGATGCGCAGAAAGGAGGAGGACCCAAAAGCCAATTCTATCTTGTAGACATCGGTAACTGCTGGAAGAACAACGGCGATCCATGCGATGGAGACCTGCTCACAGACGTCACCAGATACAGCGAGATGATTATCAACCTGGAAACTCCAGCCTGGTGCGGCCCTTCGAGCATCAGGGCATGCCCATCGTTTCATATCACCGCAGACAATGTCAAGATCCACAGAACCAACACTTCCCATTTCCCATATAAAGCGTATCATTACTATTGCGGCCCTGGAAACGCGCAACAGATGGAAGATCCTCATGATTTCTGTGATCCTTATAGCAATCCTCAGGCACAAGAGATTGTTCAGTTGTTGCCTCACCCAATTTGGGGTGCCTATGGGTATCCTACGAAGCCCGGACAAGGTTGGGTTGGGGATCCGAGAACTTGGGAATTGGACGTCGGTGGCCTCTCTAGTCGCTTGTACTTCTATCAGGTCAGTTGTCACTATAAAAACACCAACTTCACTGGTTTAAGAGCTCAGCCAGTTTGTTGAGAACTTATCTGGTTCGAGTGTTCAATCACTATTTCATGGTTTTGGGTTCTAATCCTGATGGGGACAAGCACCTTTTGAGCTAAACCTTCAGTTTAGCTGGAGCATGAGTTTGGGGGACTATACTCATCTAATATGCATACCAAGACACCGATGGAATATTCCCGTATCAGGCTATTACTCATAGCACCGCAAGTTTCCTTTACGGGAATTGCTATACTAATACTTTTTCATTGAATAACAGGATCCAGGCAGTCCTCCGGCCAAGAGAATATGGACCTCGATTGATGTCGGAACAGAGATTTTCGTCAGCAATACTGAGCAGGTGGCGCAATGGACGCTCAGTGACTTTGACGTTATCATCACATCATGATAGAAAAATTGCACGGGAACAAACCTTGAATATTGCACAAAATGGGCAGATTCAGGAAGGAGCATGATACAAAGCGATAGAAGTTGTTACTGTTATACAAAGCTACGCGAAGCAAGGCGCAATTGTTTATATGTAATTTTATACAGCAACTAATAAATGACAAAAGGCATCAAAGAATTATTGTCGAAGTTCATTGAGTAGCTACCCTTCTAAATTCTTCTTCGTTGTGTATCAAAAGCAAACATTCAAGTGAGCAATATTCAGATCAAGTCCAATGCTGCATATGCAATGACTTCTGCTTGCCTCTGTAGTATAAAGTATGAGGCTACTGGTTTCTGTCATACCTTTGTTTTTTAATCAATCGCAAAGATCAGTGAGCATTCCAGTTCAAGAATCGAAATGAGCACCACGGCGAGCACACATACTAATAGAATTCAGGAACCGGTTCCGGCAATTGTTCATGCATCCACCCCTCGGGACATAGTGCGTACTTAAACTTAACCTCCCAAATAAACGTAGGTGGTAAGAATTAGCGTAAAAGACTAAAATAGTGTAAACTGTAAGTCAAGATCATATGTTCAGACACTCTAACTAGAACACCAACAGATTGCAGGATACTGATCAAATTTCTTTCATTTTCTTTGAATATATAAATATTACTTCTTTTATTTCATAATAAAAACAAAATTTATTGTCTCAAAATATATACAGCATATGATATTTAATAATCTTTTACACATAAAAAAATATCAAAACAAATACAATATATCCACTATTTCTTCTCATAACTTTTACGGTAAACCACACTATCATTCAAAAAAATATTTTTTATTCACAAGATTTCACACAAATACAATATATACGTAATTCATTATATCAAGTCAAATCTATATCTATATTTTAAGACGAGAATAAACATGTGAGAGAGCTTAGTTCAAATGGTAAGCAGTTAGTTAAGGGTCGGACACCTCATTTGTTTTGAGCGATGTACTAATATCGCTCGGGCAAGACCCTAAAACGCCGATTCTGATCGCTAGACCGGCGGCAGCATCGAAGTCGAGTCGCCCGACGGCGGCGGAGTATCGGCCAGCGATTATGGCCATCGAGGTCGCTTCAATGGTGTCGGCGATCGCGAATGCGGTGGCGAGCGGCGACGATTCTGTGAAAACCGATACCTCGTCGAAGAGATTGATGGATACAAGTGGTCTCAATGAGCGAACCGGCCGGTGGATTACGCGTAAAGGGCGAGTATCCTCCGGTGCCACAGATCCGCAGTCGTCGATGCCGGTTCAGCGGCAAGGTCGCGGTGGAGATTCCTCCTGTATCAGGTGCAATGGCTCGCTATGTTGGTTCGTATGAGTAGAATCAGATTGGTTTTCGTGGATTAGTGTTGTTAAATCTGATGACATAGGATCATAGGATTGGATTAGAGTGTCAGGAATCCGAGTACATTGGATGATAAGTGCTTACTGGGTTGATAGATATGTTGGGATGAATGATCTCAAGGCAGTCTGGTTCGATTCGGAGATGCAAACATACTAACAAGTTTTGCTGGATCGTCTCGCCAATTGGATAGATGTCAAGAGATAGTAAAACTAATGGCAGCAACAGTAGGATTGTATAGGGTTTCGTTGTGATAGAAGGGCTAACAAAGTATAGAAGACGATTAACACAATGGTTGATGAGACTGTGCTATTAATCCTCTTTGGATAGTTGAAAAGTTGGTTGGAAAATGAAATGCCTTTCATCAGATTGATGGTTAGTGTTAGGGCTTCGGATCACATGATCTATTTGTGGTTGTAGACTTCGCTCACACATATTGACAACATATGCATGAAATATTGGTGACAATGATGAACGGAACATGTGAAGAACTCTATGTGATTTGTTAGAGCAGTTGATTAGATCGAATGGTCTTAGATTGGTCATCCTGGGTGTAGACGCTAGCATGTTTGAATTTCTCAACTTGCTATAGTATGACTGCCAATTGTTATTTTGTGGTACACAAGTTGAGTGATGATTTGTACATGTTGAGTTTGGAGCCAGAAACCATTGATCTAGTTTTTTTGGATCCCAAGACATTGTCTTCCTGATTCAATACAAGAAAAATCTGTTCTCAATGTCAGCAGGTACATAACTAAATTTTAGGAGTAGATGATTTTCAAGAAACTGTTGCATTTAGCTGTTGAGTCAAAGTAAATGCATTTTCAACAGCTTATGCCAAGGGGATGGATTCCTGAGAATGAGATCAGTTGTATATCCATCGTTTGTCCTCGTACGGATCGTCCAGCTTGTCTCATCCACTTCTCTTAGATAGGTTTCTACTAATTTAATCCCCTAATATAGCAATGCCTCATTCCAATTTTTCTTAAAATTTACTGGCCATTTTAACGACAAGCCTATGCAGGTACTATTTTTGGATCACAACCAGCACCCTTGAAACGCATTTCCATGCTGGCTTCTATTGACAACCAGAGACCATTATATAATAAATACAGAGAAAGAGGAAGCGGAAAACTGATACAAACTCTCTATCCCCATCCCGGATCCCCGTCTCTGCTAAATACGAGCGTGGATTGAAAATAAGGAATAAAAAAGTATGGCCGCGAAGGCAGTGATATCGCTGGTCTTTATCATCCTGGTGGTCGGGGTTGTGATCGGTGTTGTCGCTGTGGTTCACCATGGCGGCAGCGGTAAATCATCGAGCAACGGTCGCGATGAGAACTTATCTAATTCAATGAAGACAGTTAATGCTCTATGCGCCACTGTTATGTACAAGGATCAATGCATTAGGAGCCTCGGCTCTGTGGCTCAGAACGATAGCACCATTCCTCAAAACTACATCAAGGCTGGCTTGAAGTTGGCCCTTGATGAGGTCGTCAAGTCGATGAATTTGACGGACACCCTGGTACCTAAGGTTGAAAGCAGCAAGCAGCCTGAGAGGGTCAAGATGGCAATTGATGATTGTAAGGACCTGCTGGATTATTCCATTCAAAGGCTCAACCTCGCTTTCAACCAGGCGAGTTCGCTGCCATTACATTGTAGCTCTTTTTAGACAATTATAAAAAGATGAAGCTGGCGCATTGTCGTGCAAACCACACCAAGAAAATCAAGGGCGTAAAAAGTATATTTATATCTTAGGTTGGTGGAATACATGTATTGGCAGCTTTTGAAACCTTGGGTATAGCGTTGTAAGGCACTCAAGCTGCCAAAATCTCATGCTCATTACAATAAAATGCTGTATCCTATCAGATAAAATAATGATGTAGCAGGTCCTGATCTTGATCATTTTCGGAGGACCCTAAACTATCCCAAGCTTCATGCATCATTATCATGAGTACATGTCTTTAATCTTATGTCTGACTCGGCATTTTGATTAATGAATTAGGTTGGCGATCTCAGTATCTACAAAGAGGAAACCAAGACATGGGACCTAAGGCTGTGGTTGAGTGATATCATCACTTATCAGACGAGCTGCGTGGAGGGGTTCGAAGAAGCTCAAGAGCCAGAGCTCCAGAACATCATGCAACAGGGCACAGTCAATGGTACACAGCTAACGATGAGCATACTGGACATCATCACCTACCTCACCCAGTCCCTCAGTAACTCTGGCTACAACCTTAATGCCACCAATCTCGTCGATCAACTCGAGTCCAGTGCTGCAGCAACCAAGGACCACAGCACCAGCGGAAGCCGCCGTCTCATGAGCATGCCTGTGGGGGAGGATGACGTTCCTGCCTGGATGTCCGGGGACCGCCACCTTTTGTCTGTAAAGAAACACAGCTCAGCTGGAGTCAAGCCTAATGCAGTGGTCGCCCTAGATGGCAGTGGCCAGTTTAAGAGTATCAATGATGCACTGAAGGCATACGATCCCAAGCAACACACAGGAAGGTACGTGATCTATGTCAAGGCCGGGGTCTACAAGGAGGAGGTCCTTGTAGACAGGACAATGGTCAATGTCTTCATGTACGGTGACGGATCGAGGAAGACCATCGTCACGGGCAACAAGAGCTTCAAGAGCGGCTATCAGACAACAAAGACCGCCAGCTTTGCTGTCGAAGGTGACGGGTTCCTATGCAAGAGCATGGGGTTCCAGAACACTGCGGGTCCTGAGGGACACCAGGCCGTGGCTCTTAGGGTCAATGCTCAACGAGCCGTGTTCCTGAACTGCAGGTTCGATGGTTACCAGGACACACTCTACGCGCAGACGGGTTCCCACTTCTTCCGCGGATGCACCATCTCAGGCACTGTCGACTTCATCTTTGGCAACGGCGCCACACTCATCCAGAACTGCATGATCATCGTCAGGATGCCCGAACCCAACCAGTTCAACGCCATGACCGCCCAAGGAAGGCTTGGAAAGAATGAGCCTACCGGGATAGTCATCCAGAACTGCAGGATCGTCCCTGACCAAGCATTGGTCCCACAAAGGTTCAAGATCAAGACCTTCCTGGGTCGTCCATGGAAGCCATACGCGAGGACCGTGATCATGGAGTCTACCCTAGGCGACCTGATCCAACCCCAAGGATATGAGCCGTGGGGTGGAAACGTGAACACCGAAACCTCGTTCTATGGCGAGTATGGGAACAGCGGCCCTGGCGCGAGTACGGACATGAGGGTCAAGTGGAAGTACGTGAAGATGTTGAGCAAGGCGGAGGCGCAGCATTACTCTGCTGGGGTCTTTTTGAAGGGTATGCTCCCAGATTTGAGTTCTGCTGGAGTGCCTGTTCAATTGAACTTGAAGGCTTAAATGTTTAGAGCTTTGATTGGATTATTTGAGTTGGTAATATTATCGTGGAAAGGATTAAATGGACATTGAACGTCCCCGAGCTTTGCGTGTGTATACTGTTTCACACTGACAATATGATGTTAGCTGTAAATCATTTTGGTCTATTATGGACTCACGGTCTCTGCCAAGCAGTGACTCTGTATCCTGGTTCCATAATTTACCTTAATGATACTGTTTCTCTTCTATGTGCATTTGACAAAGACTAGTCCCAAATGGTCTCATGATCACATGACTAAAAAAAGGTTTGTATCATTAAATGTATTATTATGACTCATGTCTGATCAAAGGTATAAACTAATACTCCCTCCGTCGCATATTGCATTCGGTGATTTTGGTATCATAGTTATAAATATATTATTATATTGTATTATTTTATACGTATGAATATATATCTCGTTTTCATAACAAATCACGTTTTATCATCCCGTAATATGTATTAGGTTGAAATACGTAACTTACATCAACATTGATGTTGTACACGTGTTAAACTTTACATCAACATACATATAAAGTTAAAACGTTTCAATTAAAACGGAACGGAAAGAATACTATCTTCCTCTCATAAGTACGGTAACAATACATATTTTCAGAAATTTTTTCTTATTCCTAAAGATATTAAGATAATCTTAAATTAATATAATATTAAAATTTAAAATTTAATCATTGATATTTCAGATGTTTGAGGTCGAGGATGACTTGTTTTTCAACCTCTTCTGTGTTTCAACGACGATGAGACGAGATTCCTTGATCATCGCGGACCTCGACGCTCAAGATATCGCGATCGCCGGATAGCGGCGGCGACTGCGACACGGTGGCGAGTGTGATGGGAGAATCATAAATGGAGATCAGGCAAGCGAGGCTCTTGCTCGGATTCCCGCCGAACTCTCTCCCGACGCCATCCCAGGTCAATTTCGATCACTGCAAACCCTAATCTATTTCACGGATTCAACTTTCCTCCACTTTTGTTCTGATAATTTCTATGTATAATATGAATGGAATCCATGAAGAGAAGAGTTTTGGTGGTTTTGGTGGTGGAAATCGCAGGTGAAAGCCGCTTTCAGGGAGAGGGTTTGGGACTTTCATCCTGATCGCTTGCCGGATCACGCAAAGGCTCATGCCGAATCCAAATTCAAACTGGTTAGCATGATGGAGTTTACATCCTAGTAAATTAACTGATTTATTGGGCATTCTCGTCGAACTGTTGAATCATTTGATGTTTAGTTGTCTACTTCATGGTTGAGGGGAACGATTCCCCTGCGGTTTGTATGATAACAAGGAGCCAGGTGTGCTCTTTTCTTTATCATTGGATGGGGGCAAATACTCTTGTGTAGTTTATGAAACACTATGCGTATTGCATTCAGAGATATTTGTACTGCTCTTTGTGATGATTTTGAGATTATGAGTGCCGGGGAGGAAGGAGGTAAATATAAATCACGTTAGTTCTTGATCTTTGATCTGTTTCTGCCATCCGCTTTCTTACGTGTGGCTGTTGATGTAGTCAAAACATATACCTGAAGGAAGCATATCAGTGGGTTTTGTTAGCATCGTGGATGATGATATATAGGAATGTTGTAGATGGTTTGCGTCCACACGTCATCATATCAATTGGGAGAGCCTACAATTTCATACATGTTTGTCCAATATTTGAAATTTGTTTCTTTCTATGTGTGTTATGAAATGCAATCCAGTTTCCGCTTGAAGACTTCATGGATGAGTATATGGATGAGTATGGTTAGATACACTCTGCATATTTTCCAACCCTTGTGTTGAGAAACGATAATATGCAACTGATGTTAGACTATCCACATCTGCTATCAATCTGAATAATTATTGTTTCATCTCATGCAGATATCAGAAGCTTACAACTCGCTTTTGTCTGGTAATTTCTTTCATCTTATTTTTTGTTTATCCCTGCATTTATCTGTTTCATGTTTTTTACCTACTTATTGTCCTTTGAA
Source organism: Drosera spatulata (assembly GCA_035668315.1). Lineage (NCBI taxonomy): Eukaryota > Viridiplantae > Streptophyta > Magnoliopsida > Caryophyllales > Droseraceae > Drosera > Drosera spatulata. The sequence continues at coordinate 14,808 of JAOVYX010019181.1, forward strand.
TCCTGTCAAAAAGTAAGCTGTAGTTCATTTCAATGTATGAGTGGGAAAATGCTATCAAGGCTCAATTATTCCAATATGATACAATTATTGGTTCTCTAAACTTGAAGTAATGATTTGTTGGAAGGAATGTGATTTCGAAGCACCAACAATTTATGGGATGCACCATGGCACTGGATTGACAGATATACTTAAGCTATTAGTAGCTTGTGTGTGAGGAGGAAATTTTTCTGGTACTGAACTGTTTCCTCTGCTTTCACATAGCTGAAGTAATTTAAGTTAATCCTTGATAATGTAGGAACTGATGTTCCTAGAACCTGTGTTAGTTTATCAAAGTTCATGTTGATGGAGGTTCTCTCGAGTTCATTGCGCAAATATAGTGAAGTTAGTCAGGGTGTGTTAAATTCATGCTCAAATTCTGATTAACATGCTTCTATGTCATGTACATGCATGTGCAGGTGGAGGAGAAGGTTCATCATCAGGTGACTTACGAGAAGAAAAATCTCTTTTTGCAAGCGAATGCCAGATTTTGCTTTTCCAGGTTGACATTGACGATATCTGCATGTATTGCATTTCAGCTGCTTATTCACCAGTTGTGAGAACTGGAGTTCCAGTAGCAACCGAAGGAAGAAATTGGGCCTTGATGGGTGTTCCATTCTTCTTCGTAATTTTTGGAGCAGTTGGACTTGGAGGACTAAGCGCCACGAGGTCTGCACACTTTCACGTTTTACATTCTCTTTTGTTAGCGTAAACCCACATCTTCACTCGTTTTCCTGGTGGTGTAGCGTATGATGTTGAGGTTTTGGAGTTCACCCGTATGTTACAAAAATAGCATACCTATGCACCTATTGTTCAGGATTTTTCCAGTATGCAATCGGAGAATAATTGTACTCGAGATTCCCCATTTTCATGTGCACATGGGAGCTTTAAAGTCACTAACATGCATGAGTTTTGTTGCCTCTTTTCCACTTTCAGGGCTTACAGGAGGCAGAAGGAGGCATACCCTTCTTCTCACAATCCATTTCTCCCCTCCCTCGATCAGAGTGACTCGAATCGGAATCCTGGTTCATTGGTTGGTAATTGGGCACGACGCTTGGATTCGGCAATCTTGGTAGATGTTAGAGGATCAAAATCTTGGCCTAATTGTGGCAACCAGTGCAGTAAATATCAGCAGAGTAGCTTTCTGCTGTACTGACCAAACACGAGTATGACGTATACAGCTGACATTTATTTTTGTGCATATGAAGTTTACTTTTCGGTCATCTCTGCATCCGATTGGGTCGGGTTGATTCTTGCATATCAAAAGCTGGATATGATCAGTTCTAACAAAAATTGTCCCCAGTTGCGGACAATGATAGATTAGGAAGATTTCACATGATAATGGTCCAATCTTTGAGTGATTTTTGTTGCTTTTGAGGTCCTCCAGCCTCCTGGCGTCCTGTTCGGATTTTCGAAATTGTAGTTCCTACTATGTTCCCCTGTATCCCTATTTCCTCCTATAGAGGGAAAAACAAAAACAAAAACTTATACACATAATATCGTCAAGCACGGGATTTAGGGAGGGTATTTTTAGAAGACAAGATGATCTACGTAGTTTTATTCTCATTTTTATGTAGAGAGGTGCTTTTCTAATATTCTCTTATGTCGAGCGTCTGACCTTTCGGTTAGGATGAAAGCAACTCACCATCGAATTAACTCCTTTTGACCTGTTTCCCTATTATGGAGATTAATGATTCTCTTAAAATCGAAAAAGCTTTTTCTTTACAAATGTAACAATCATTTTGTTTTGTTTTTCCGATAAACAAAAAGAACGAAAAGCTACATACAGGGCATGTAATTGTTCCATGAGGCTATCTATTTTGTGAAGAGCGCATACTGTAAAAATGTTGCTTTCAAGTTTTATCCTAGATGTGTTGATGAATTTCATATCCTAATGCGCATGTAATCGGTGTCTAGCATCATAAGTTTATTTCGGTAGCCGTAGCAATCGCAGCATCACTATGAAGCATTTGAGGCCTAACTTAAATCTCACTGTAAATCAGATGTATGTAGACGGCTAATTTTTGAGGTCAATATCAGGATATCAACTCCATGTATTTATTCCTGTCTATTTTCGGCGAACAAGTACAGTTCCAGTTGAGATATAAACATGGAAATGCTGGCAACGAATCCAATATTTGACAACTAACAAAACTTAAAAGGATTTCATTGCTTGGACATCGATAGCTGAATGCGACCGCATCAAAAAGAGCCAACTCAATAATAAGCGTCTATTCCTCATGTGATGGGGGTTCCACACATCGGTCCTCCTGTAAGCTAAACGATTATAAAAGCTGCCTCATTACAATAAATGAAATAAATTAAGCTCTTAATCTGTTTTTACGGCAAAATAAACGAAGAAAATCTGGGGCAACTATGCACAATTACATTTTCCTGTGTCCAAGCTATCAGGGAAACATTGTGGACATCATCCTATTCTATGCTTCTATTTTATCATTACTTAGGGTACACGGATAGATTATATATAGTCCATATCATCATGACAACAATATCAATATTAGTCAAAAAGATAGAAGATACACATTTTCGTATCCTCCTGGGTGATTTTCTTGTCTTTAAGCTTATCGCGACTGATATAATTTGAGTGCACGAACATTGGTAAGTTATCATCTAAAGGTATAAATCGACAAGTAGAATCATGTTTCAGGCAAACTTTCATGGCCAAAAAATAAGTTGCCATCAGATGATTATGTGCATTTTCAATTTGGCTATAAGATTCAAAATCGAACTTATTTCAAAACCACCGACATAGATAATCTATGTTATTTCAAGTCACTTACGCCATGCTTAAAATACTTCAGGATTTTTTTTAGCCAATCCAAACTTTGAAAGATAACCAAGATTTGATGCGTGGTTCATAAAAGTAGTGGTCTCAACTCTCAAACTCGAACCAACACATTTCATCAAGTATTAACCCTAGGTAATAATCTAGCCTACAATACATAAATATTGCTAGTTATATATACTTAGCTAGTAGTAACTTCTAGTTTCTTTTGTGGCTGAAATTTGTGATCCCGGTCAATCAAAATTCTTATAAGATTCATCACGTTTTTTTATAAACAAAAATAGTCATCGGTTTTGACCCCTGTTGAATCGCCACATATAAGCACATAATTGAATACCCTTTGTCTTTCCCAAACCATGTAATTAATCTCAAATAATATTTTCTTCTACAACATTCAATTATGCAACCACAAAGGTTAAACTTGAATTGTTAACCAATGAAATAGAGCTCGACGTGCTTGAGTATAAGCATGAACGGTGTTTTTGGTAGATATGAACTTAAATGGGAGATGTAAAATTCGAACATGCGATCTTAATGCCACGTGAAAACATATTGCAAGAATAGGCATCAACTCATTGGCTTTAAGCCTCAGCTTCCATGTCTGAATCTCTTGCGTCGTTAGGTCTCCAATTGTTTACTGGAGTTTCATGAAATTCAATCTTCCTCGAGATTGATCTCCATTTGTTCCGATCAAGCACTAGTAATACAAAAAAAATCTCAGCCATGAGAACATTACATACCTGTTTGCTTTTGTTAACAAGAAGGCAACAAGTGCATGATCCGCAAAGAAATTATTAACATTAGAACATGACATATTTTTAGAACTATCACTTGAAAAATTTTATATCAAAAAAATATCATAAATTTTTATAAATTTTCATCGAATTATCATCTCATTTCACCTTAATCTCATCCCATAAAAAAAAAATAGTACTCCTATAAAACACTATAATACATCTATTAAAAAAATAAATTGATCCGTTAGAATTCGATCAAAACAACTAATAAATCCAAACGAAATTAATATTATCGTCAAGATCCTATCAAAATAACTAATACGTCCGCCACTTGTTACATTACTTCATTAACAATTGAATACGTTCAACGGTAAGGCAGAAACATGAAGAAATAGTACAATTATTCATTGCAAATTTGCAATTGTAGCATGTACAGTACAGCACCTCCTAGCTAACGTGAGGCAAAGAACAAGAACATGTCCATTATACTGTTCACTTACCTTCTTCTC
>JAOVYX010019182.1:0-18895 GCA_035668315.1 Drosera spatulata
AGTCATGACATATGACCCCATCAAGTTTAAAAATATGCGCTTAACCCTTATATCATCAAATGAAATCGTATTATTTTGACACAAAAATATATTAAAAAAGTTCATAAAAAGATGATTTATATATTCTTCACTAGTTTTTGAAAGAAAATTGAATTATTTTGATACGAAACACCGTTTAAAAAAATTGATAAAGGGGTCATTCACATATTTTCAAATTCAAAGGGTCATGTATCACTTTCGACTAGTTTAAGAGGATTTTATGCTCTTTTCCCAATTATTTAGTCTAGAATGTGTAGGTTGCCGACCACAGCTTCTTTAAAATCATTGCCGGTGCATGTCCTACGTATGTTGGTTTTCTTTCTGGCTTACTGACCTATGGTTGATCATACCTTAAGGAGCTCTTCTATTGCATGGTTGAACATGCCTTTAGGCAACAATAAATTAGGTAAAGCTCGCTGTGGAAGGTGTTGATTTCTATGTGCGCATAACAAAATTTACGATGGTGATATCCAAATGCAGACATAAATTGATACAGTAGTTCTGGGGATGAAGCTGTGGGTAGACAGTGCTTACATCTTGGGTCAGAGAGTGGGCTATGCTACTGTACTCCCATCACCATCACCGTTCACTGCACCAGCTTGGTTATATAATGGATTCAAGTTTTTAGTTTCACCAGATTTCCTTATCCAGTTAGGTGGATGACAGTTCACCGAGATCACAGTTACATCCTTGTGACATATTGTAGTTACAACCAGTTTTATGGCTTCAAGATGTTCTCTTTAGTTTTTCAAGTGGCTTCAGATACTCTCTTTAGTTTTCCTTGACTGTTTTCTCGTCATTATCGAAATTTTTGAGTGTCATGTACTGAATGAAATGCTTCGGTTTGCCTTGCTATATCGAAGTTGCAAGTAGATGCCTCTGGGTGAAAACTTGCATAAGTTTGGAACCGTTGAAATCTGTTGCCCAACTAGATGATTGGAAGAATGCTCTAGCACCAGGTTTGTCATCTGAAGCTGTAATGAGAGTAGCCGCTTCTATGGATCCCCAAATTAACAATCTTGGCCATCCCTCTTTATAATCAAGGATTAAGGATTTTCCCTTGTGTCAGTGAAGTCTTCTGTGTGGATATAATTTTGAGGAACCCACAATGTCAAAGCACGAAGTCTACAAATGGCTTTTGATGCAATTTCCCAAGAGCTGCTTCATCTCCTTTCGGCTCTCCTTCCCGAGTCTCCTGGTCTTGTACTGCTTCCCCCGTTCTCTTTCTTTCTTTTCTTGTGGTTTGTTTGGGGAATACATGCAGGAAAAGCCGTGGAGCCACAGGCGAGACGCAAACGGTATTGTAGTCCATGGGCTGAGCGATATATCCTGAACATCTGCAAATACTATGTTCTCTTCTCTACTTCCATTTCTGAGGGCCTCTCATGAGTTGGAATAGGGGCCCTGTATCCTTCTCATCTGAATGCTTGGCATGGCGTTTATCATGGTACTTGGAGAGTTACAGTGCATCAGGCGAAGGAGGGTAGCAGTGCTTACTATTAGCATCGTCCTGATACCGAGGTTTAGGGTTCAAGTCTATCTTTTCTTGTTAACTAAAGGTGTTACTATTGAGTTATTGAGCTTGTCGAATCCTTCACGACGAATGTGCGCAGCACCTTCGTAGGAAAAAAAAACGGTGTATTTTATATGATATGAGACCGTGGGAGTCAAAACAAAGAAGTTCTGGACGTTTTGAGAACGTTTCAGGTCAGGTATCAAAACGCCGGAGCATAGTACAATGGCACGTCCGGACGCGGTAGGATGCTGATGAAAACAGGGTCTCGTGACAGGCATCAAAGTGCCCGAGCGCAGTTGTACTGGGCGCCCGGGGGCAGGTTTTGCTATTCGCTAGAATGCTCAAAGCTGGACGCCCGGGCACGGTTAAATCAACGTGTCGTAAAATATTATCTTTTTCAAGCTGTTTTTGATCGAGATCCAGTATATATACCTTTGTTATGTGTTTGTCATGTGATATAGAAGATTAGGGTTTGGGTTGTTGATCTATTATGATTTGAGACAACTCTATAATCCCTAGTTCATCTTTATAGTGATTTGCTACCGCAATTGCGGTGGTGTTCTTGTGGCGTTTTTCTCCCGATGTTCTGGTTTTTCCACATTAATTGTTGTGTTCTCGTTATTGTTCTTCTTGTCTTATGTCTTCGATTCTTTCATGAGTTTCTAGCTAGATTGGTATAATGATTGTTGCGCGGATGGTTGAACCATCCCGAACTTTCCACTGCTGCTTCATGTTTAGTCATTGGATTTAATACCCGAGAAATTTTTTCGATATTTTAAATAAATATATTTACATATTTTTGCATGTTAGATAACGTGCGATCGAATATAAGGTTATAACGAACGTTATATATTTAAACGTACGAATACAAATAACGAACGCGTAATATCTCAACATAACGTTACGAATGTACGAATAATACAACAAATACGCATCGTTAAACATAACGTTATAACGATGTAAAATGTGTTTAATAAACTCACCTATTAAATATAACGTACGTATAATGTTATAACGTAACGTTATAACATTAAAATATTCGTATTTGGGCTAATAAAATACGACCCGGAAATATTCGAAATTTTCGATAAAACAAACGTCATTAAGTTAGAAATAATTTTGTCTATTTACGGACTAATTTTCAATAAAATAATAGAACGAAATAAGGATAAAAATAGACTGACAAAGATGAAACGAGGGAGCGAATTTGAATTAATATATACTCCCTCCGCCTATTTTCATTTCCTATGCACTTCTGTCTTCGGCGTCGCATTGTTTGATTCCTCGTATACGGAAGCTGTCCGCCCATCATGGAAATCGCTGCGTCACCACGCCTTATCATCACACTGTTACCATCTGATCAAACCACCATAACCATCATCCCTCACCAGATCACCTTCTCTGCATTCTTTCCTTTTCCTTTTTCTCTTTGTTTTCTCCTTTTTCAAAACCAAACCAAGCAGCTTGGCCAAACCAACCACATCACGCTGCACCAAGCAATCACCACAGCACCACGAACCACTCCACATCAAACCATCGCCGGCTCACCATCATTCCTCCACTTGCGATCATCATCATCGTTAGTCAAGCCGCAGCCACTGTCACCATCCTCAAGCAAACGCAGCAACAGGGACGGAGGAGAACTTAACGGGACGTGGGAGAGGAGTTTGAAGTGTCAAAGAGCGGAGATAACAACGAACGAGTCGAGGAAAACCAACACTTGAGGTAACCTAAAACGACCGAGATGTTTCTTTTATTCGTTCACGACCTTGATTCACATTCATGTGCTTTTGGGACATGCCTGGGCTGTGATTTATGTATGAGGGATGGAACATATGCATTAGTGGTGATGTCCGGAGGTTTCGCGAATGTTTGAAGTGAATTTCCGACACTTTCAGCGCTACATGACTGTTGCGTCCATGACCATCCATGAGTCGCGCCCGCGACGGAGGAAATTCCTGCATTTTTGCATAACAGAAACGTCGCGTCCGCGACAGGATCAAGTCACGGTCGCGATAGCTCTCTGACTCGAAATTGATCGACCTCGTGCGTCGAACCTTAAATCTAAATGTGTATATGAGATATATAATCCATACGTATAAAAGTATAATATTAAACGTGTATATATGATCATGCGATGCTAAAAGTCGGAATCGGGACTCTGTTTGACTTGTTATACCAATTTATTAGGAAACTATTGAGATTGTAGAAAATCATATCGTATACAACTGTGTTTTTCAAATAAACAGTATGTTCTTACATTTATATAAAATGGCGATTTATAATGTATGAGCAACATCAAATAAATTCGACAATTAAACGGTACACCCTAAAGAGGATATGGGAACGGGATGAAAATTACGATGCTTGATGATACGGACGAATGAAGTGCGAATCTATAACGAACATATATTCAAACAAAAAGCTAAACATGATACAAGTGTCATGGTCTGTCAAATCTTCTGTTATACTCTCTTGAATGTGATCTAGAGAATGAGCTCGGCACTATCATTATCTCCCTTTACTGAAACTGTCAAGGAAAAAGGCCATATTTTGTGTCCCTTCTTGAAATATATCGAATGTCAAGTGAAAGTCATTGAAACTGAACTCTAACCAATTTCTTGGGTCATCGTCACGGGTGAATTAAACTAGATAAGGAGCGTTGGGCAGCCCCCATCCTCTTAACTAGGAAGGTTTCCAATGAGAGGCACATAGAGCCCCTTGGAAGTATATTACTGGTCACTCTTTGTCGGAGAGGTTCAAATCTGTTCTAATGAGAGACACATAGAGCCCGTTGAAAGCACATTACTTACTCTCTGTCGGAGAGGTTCAAATCTGTTCCAATGAGAGGCACATAGAGCCCGTTGGAAGCAAATTACTATCTCTTTCAATCGACAAATTCTTGTAGTCCGATTGACGATTGACGAGCCTTGTATTCAGAGTTTCTCTGTGGAAAAATCTCGAGTCATGAGCTCATAATAATAACAATGAACTCAAGAGATATGAAATCATACAAGCATGCGTACGTAATATGGCGCACATATTTTCTACTAAATACAAAAATGTTTTACTGGTGCTCATCGATTCGCTATAGTCGGGGGAGTACCCTGCAAATGTGAGACATACACTCTAGGTTATTAAGTTTTATATTCACGAATTATGTATTCCGTTTGCAGATGAGTTACAGGAAAAGTGTGAGGATGATTGTATCATATGTAATTTTTAGAAAGATGTGATGGATTACCTTCTGTATTTTGGAAGCGATATAATGAAATTGTGTATTCTGAGTATGAAAGATATGAAGTGTACTGGTCATACTACTGGACGATGTAAAATATTTGCTTCTGGACTATTGTAAATAAAGAACATGTGTTTGTCAAACATGATGGATTGAAGTCTCACAGGTATTTTTCCTTGACTCTTGATATCTTTAAATCCGTTTGGTTATTTAACCTTGTTATGGATCGGGTTCATAATGGCATAACGCCACGTGTCGCATGACATGAAACTCGAGGCGTTACATTGGATCTTAGTTACAGGCATCCTACTTACGTTGAACTCTCAGTCGTGTTGCATTAACCTCTGTTTCGTGACTATCTACTAATAGTACATTAGAATCCAAATTCGGTGGACAATAGCAAAGATTACCCGCGCTTGGAGATGATCTCAGCCTGGATTCTAGTCTTCTAGATTAGTATATTTACTTTTCTTGAGTGGATTTTAATCAAGCCGCTAATTAAGCTGTAGGTTTGCCTTCAAGTTCCTGTTTTCACGTAAACATACACTGTTAAAACGGTAGAGTCGCCAGATATCAACGTGATCAGGATTCAGGAGGAATAAAATGCAGATGGTCAAAAGAAGAACATGAAATGGATTACATGATTACCCAATTTGGGAATGAGCTGCTTTATAACTGCTGCCTAGGTTTGTTGCTATAGAGTTGGTTCGTCTTAACTTGTAAGACCAGTCGTGAAGAAATCGATAACAGTGTATCAGTTTGATTGATATTGAAATCGATAACTGCTAGCAGGTTTTCATAGATTCTGTCATATATCATACGAGAGTATTTCATCTTTGAAGACGTTCACTCAATATTGCACTTACACTCTCAAATGCCTTGCACATGGAAGGCTGGGACATTCTCAATTAGGGTTTTGACATCACTGTAGTTGGTGCATGACTCGTCATCGCTCTCTTTTTGTTCATCTCCCTTCTCACTCTTCATACAATCCACGACGAAATAGCTATTTGGAAACGAAATAATGTTATTTAGAAATTAGTACATAAAAAAAGCTCCATAATGATTTATAATTGGCCTAAAACGTTATGAACCGTAACGCTTTATTCATTTATTTTTTTAAAGCGTCACAATGCTGTCTTTTTTTTCTTTCTATTTTTTTCCCCCTTTTGTCTTTATATTATGGGAATTGATATTATTAAGGTTGATTTTGATACATCCAAAACACTTTGTGAGTGGAGGGTGTTTTTGTCCAAGAAAATGATGTGAGTGCAATACCTTGGCTATATCAATTTCAGCCTTGAAAATAGCAACTTCCTATATTATTAAAATACAAAAATTAATATGAATAGTATTATTAATCATAACTTTTGCATCATCATCCATATTATTTCGATTCAATGGTGAAAAATGATCAGTTCGATTTTCTTCATGAAATAAGATCAATCATGAGTATCTTTTGACGACGTCGAAATAATTTTTTTTTTCTGTATCTTCATTTTGACGTCGTAAAAAAGTATTCATAATTGAGCTTGTTTTATAGAGAAAATCGAGGTGATCATTTTTCACAATTGAGTCGAATTAATCCGGATAATGATTCAAAATTTATAATTAATAGAAAATTTTTATTAACTTTTGTATCTTAATAAAATAAAAAAAGGAAAAAAACCTAAAACGTCATTATGTGTGGCGCTATACAATAGAAAAAATTAAAAAAACCTAAGACGCCACTAGTTTGTAATTTCCAAATAACAGAAATGCGTTTCCAAATAAATATCCCCATCCACAAGTGTTAAGAATAGAGCTAGGCAGAGGAGGGAATATCAATCTAAAGTGTGAGGTTATCATTTCCACGAGAGAGGGGAAAAAGAAATGGTAACTGTTATGGACAAAAAGATCACAGAAGACATATAGAAGTGGAGAGAGAGTGATGAGAGGGGAAAAACACAAACCACTTTGTTCTCCTAGCTAGACAGTAGTGAAAAAGAGTCCTCGCACAAGATTCCCCATCAAAGAGGAACATGAATGGACTTCATAAAGATAACAGAAATTATCTGCCTTCCACAATGCCACAAGGACGCATATTCTAACGTTGGACAACAATCCCTTGTCTCAACTAATCATGATGTCACGTTCAATCAGAATTTTTGTTCTCTTTTACAACAAAATAATGTCATTAACAAAGTTTTTGTTTTCTATTTGTTTGATCTTTTTCAAATACTTTGTATTTCGATGCAATGATCTGGTTGAATATTGATGTTGTTATATGATAGGAACATTCTATCGAATGACAGGTCCATCATGAGGTTTTTCTTCTTGTGAATAATGGAGATATATACTTTGATGATGGGATGAGTTTCTTTTTCTTGAGCATCAGCTTCTTCTCTGCAACACTAATCTAAGCAAGAAAGAGCAAAATTAGGGCTTTTCTCAGCTCTAGATTATCCAAAAGAAGAAAACCATGTTTGAATTCAATGGAAGTTCATACATTCTCCCACAACCCTACTTGCCTTACTCTCTTCTTGTTGGAGATGCAAGCCAAGTTGATCATATCATCCCTTTTCAGCTCCATAATCACAATATGCAACCTCTTGAGAATCTCCTAGGCACTCCAAATTCTGCAAACCCTAGTTTTCCTGCAGATAGTTTCATGGTGAAAATGGCGGCTGCCACGACCATAAACCAAGATGGTCGAGAGACTATTCATCAAAGAGAAACCGATGAAAATGGTACTATTTGTGCTTCAAATGATGTGCTTTGTGTACAAAGCTGCAATGACAAGAAGAAGGATAGGCACAAGAAGATTCATACAGCTCGTGGTGTGAGAGACCGGAGGGTGAGGCTGTCGATGAGCATAGCACGACAGTTCTTCAACCTCCAAGACATGCTGCGGTTCAACAAAGCGAGTAAAACCCTCGAGTGGTTGATTGTTCAGGCTAAGCCAGCTATTGATGACCTCAGGATGAAACTCAAGGGAACAGATAATCAACCCGCCTGCAGTACTGATGGAGGTAATTAAACACAGTTCTCCTTGCTCATTCGTCTTATATCTGCTGAAATTCATGGGAATTGCAAGGTTTGATTAAGCAACTGTTGTTAAAATACAGTAAAATATTACCAAATGATGCAAGTAGTGCATGATTTATAGACTGAATCATCCGAATTTAACCAAAAAACTGTGCTGGCCGGGTATACAATAGCATTTCATGCATATATACGGGAATAATGAATTAACGAACCGAGGATCAAGACTCAGAATCACCAACTTTTGTACTCGGATTCAGCTTAGAAGAAACAACCAAGCAACTTTCATAAATAAGATCTTTTTTTTTTCCTATCACTGCTAATTAAGCCCTCTAACTCCAGTGTCATTTTTTTTTTTTTTTTTGGCATTTGACAATTCTGAGGAGTCCAACTCCGGTTTCAGTTTATGAAACAGTTCCTGCACCAGGCGATGGCGATATTGATAATTCGGGGAGTGAATACCTGCGGAGCTCGAGTCCTGTGACAGCGAGAGGCAACAAAAGCACTCAAAGGTCAGTTACAATTGACAGAGATATGAGGGTAAGGGCTAGGGCAAGAGCAAGGGAAAGAACCAAGGAAAAGATGAATATTAAGAGCCTACAGCATGATTTAGGTTTCCCTTTCCCTCTCTACGCCGGAACAACCACCGACTTTGTACACCATTCAATGTCTCAAAATCTTCATAAATTACACGCCGTTTCATCAACCAGCAACCACTTAAACAATCCCATCCACCAGCTCATATATAGAACTCGGTCCTCGACATGATCAATTGTCAAGAATAACACAGGACAAATCATGTCCACCAGCAGCCAATACAGACAGGACCATATCGACCTGCTGGAGTTCCCTTATGCACCTGTCGGTATAAGAGCATGCTCCGGCTTCCCAACATCTTTGGATGCCATAAAAAATCTATAAAGCATATCGATATCGTTGTCTTTGTTTGAATCCTGATCAACAAGATGACTATATTTACTATATGCTCATGTTTATAAGTGTGGCATAGCATCAGATGTCCTGTTGCTATGATTAGTCGTCAATAAGTTGGCAGAAAAATATGAGTTGTTGTCTCTAAAAACTGGTGTATATAGTTCTGTTTGTTGTAACAATTAAATGTGTGCATTGATGCAGGCTGTCTTCCTCAATATGTTTGGCTGAAAAAGTTGAAAACTCAATAGCTTTTATCAAGTGAATGCACAAGGAAATGCCACATATGTACCATGGAAACTATACATAGGACCAGGAATCTGCAATGTACGTTATTAAAAAAAGTTCTTAAGATATAAAACTCAGGTGAGAAGCTTGTAATGAGCATAATCGTTTGAAATTAGCTGAGAAATTAACAATTGCATATATAATTATATGAAACATATAATTAATGAAATATGATAAGTGTACTCAAAGCATCCGTTGATAAACAAATAGTACATCAAGATTCAATTTCTTTAAGATCATTTCAGTTTTCTGTCCTAAACTTATGGTAGGCTGATAAATTATCAGATTGTAACTAACTAGGTGAAAGACCTGTTGCTGAAGCAAGATAGTGGAAAGGGTTTTTGCAATAACCAAAACCTGTTATTAACAATGTTCAATATGTGGTTTGACGACAGATCTTTTGCTACTGACAGATTAGTGCTCAAATAATTTATTAAGAATATCATATCCATAAACTAACTCAAATAATGAGAGTTTTAGGGTATGTTGTTTGTAAGAATACTCTGAAATCTACCACAAGTATTCTGTTTCCTTTCATGCTAAAAAAATCACTTATTTTCTGTATAGCTCTAGCTTATTTCTAAGTTCTGACACAACTTTCCACCATTAAAAATTGTGAAGATTGAGAAATTAATATCTAGAACTATTTTTTATCAGAAAGTGAAAAATGGGAGCTGTGATAAGGTACCATTCACTTCAGAACATACTATTTAGATTGAGCTTTCAAACACCTTTATCCTGTTGAGAATATAACCTACATCAAAATTTAAAAATTCAAAATAACAACATATATAGAACTGAGTTACTTCTCTTATTATCAATTGTTTTTTAGATGGAATCTCAGAGATTTATGATGATATCAGAGCCCAAAAAGGCCCAACGATCCAACACTTTATTCCACCCAAATATATGTCCGCGTTTTAAGTCCAAAAAAAGCATTTGCTCGAGCAGATGTGTTAAGAACACAACCCAGCTTATATAAATCCTGGATTACTCTTTTTATTATCAATTGATTTTGAAATGAAACCTCAGAGATTAAATATTCAACTAGCAGCAATTCAATAACCCAACCCTAAGGAAAGAAAACAATCTTCTCAATTTGATATAAATCAATAAAGTTAAGAACATTTTTTTCCATATGGAAGTTTGTCTCATGTTGCTTGATATCGAAGTTTGATTCATTCTATTTTTTAAGTTAAAAAATATATAATGAACCAAACATCAATACAGAGCAGCATGAGCCAAACTTCGATACGAAGCAGCATGAACCAAACTCATTTTATATCCATCTCTTCATTTAATTTGTTCTCAATTCATTAATAAATCACAAATATCCACCGTATTAATAAACAAGAAAAAGGGGATGCGGCAGGTACAGTTGGCTATAACTCCAATCACAATGTTTTCTAGGTAAATATTTTAGAGCTTTTAAATTTGTTTTTAGAATGTTTTATAAAGCTTGTGAGGCACATGCAGCTAACATCGCTATAGTTGTTGAAGCCCGCATCCCCTAAATAAATCCTCAATATCAAATTTACAATAAACATTTAGTATTCAACTCATTGATAAATCATTAAGCTTATCATTTATTTTCTTTATTCAATGCTTTTTGAATTATATGTATGTTTTTTTTTTGTGTCAATTATGCGAATTTTTCATGGAATAAAAAAAACATATCCTTATAATCTAGCCAATTATACAAAAATGCATGTAATTTTATTATATACTCCTACAAAAAGAAACTGCTTCATGATGCTCTCATGAGATGTCGAATGCCTGATCTTAAGCGGGAAAAATTCCCATGGACTCAATTTGGTGAAATCAGTTCCCTCAAGAAAGTACTCCACATTATTGGTCGGAATATAGGCTTAACTAGTCACTATCTTTAACAATCAGCACATTATTGGTCGGAAAAAAAAAAACCTAAATTTTATTTTTTTTAGTTTGAGAAAGACTTGATTATGCCCCAATGGACCTAGAACTCATCCTCTGCAAGGATCAGTACAAGAAAACTCCTTTGTGGCTAAAGTTCTTTAGCCTTCCGGACTTGTAGAGAACTGAGTAGTATAACAAGCGTGGTTGATTATCCTTTGTATGCAGACCTTTTTATTGAAAATAGTTCATGATCACCTTTTGCTCGCATATGTATTGCGGTTGATGCCACAATGCCTATTCTTGAGAAGGTTTAGATCATGATAAGTGAGAATAAGAAACAGTGTGCAGAGTACATTACGACCTTAATGCACATTATGGCCTGAGGTGTAATCTCCTCTCGGAAAAGGAGAAGAATATTGTAAATTATAATATGGGAATTATTATACATAATAGGATGTAGTCTACGTCTGTAACAATTTACTTCATTTATTGTCTGGATTAAGTCAAAATTCACCTTTATGGTGTTTTTGGCGGTGACAAATATGTTAATCATCTTCCCTAACTTAATGGATGCGTTGAAAATCATTGGATAGCATGGAGAAGACAGAAACAACAAGATGGTTATGAGATACTATAAGATTTATACTGGATTTTGATGAAAACCAATATGATAAAACTCTTACGTAAGAAGGTTGTGTGAGGGTTTGATAATTTCCTTTGAGGAAATCGTTCACCACCAAATAGAGATCACATGTTAAAGTCAAGACGCGATCGGGGTTTAATATTTCCCTTGATTTCAAACAATTGCTTTAGGTAGGCGGTTGCACCTGATATGGTCCGAATAAAATCTTAAGCAATGATTTTTCGTTATACTTATTAATTAATGTTGGTTGCTTTGTGGTGATCTCCAAATTGTCTGGCACTTAACCGCTCGTTATTCAACAATCAAGAGGTTCGACCGTAAAGATAACTGTTATCTTATGGTTTCATATACACTCGAATTGTTTGTGATTATTGGTAATTTCGTTCTGCAACATTGTTTTTCAATTTCTTCATCTTTTCTTCATTTTTCGTCCCATAATTTATTTATTTATTTATTTTTGTTTGTTTGCTGAATCATTCCATGATTAATTGTTTGAATATTTCATCTATTGTTCGATTATCGATTGTTTCGTTATCTCTAATGTTCCACAAAATGCAAGCAACAACCCTGAAATCATTTTTTGTTCAAATCAACCACATCCGAACAGGAGAGTAATACATACCAGGCTATCCGCCATGACATGTAGTTGTCAATACTTGAAATCCATGATGTACAAAATAACTCTATATAAGAACCCAGGAGACAGGATTAGATTTCTTTCAGCTATGGAAATCAAATCATTGACAAAGCATGGATTTCATACTTGAGATCATTGCTAATTTAGTCATATTTATCTCCCTCTATCATCTACCTATCCCGAAGAAGTCCTTAATAGCCAAAATCACATCATTGTCAAAAATATATCCGTGATGACATAAAAATCTGCATCCAGTGTCTGTCTTGTCAACTACTTTGAGAGTCAAGCTAGGGTCTGCATCCTCGTATGACCCTACTCCTATCTTCTCAAACATTTTCGAAGAGGTTAACAAACACTTCTTCAACATAATCTTAGCTATTAACCTATCCTCCCTCCATATTAACCACAGATGAACCTCTTTGTTAAGATATACCTAAGGCCTTCTACCATCAGTTCAAACTTTTGATAGAGTTAATTTCTCGACATCGTATCAGAACAGATCGTGATATGGGGTCACGAACTCGATCCCTATTTCCTCCATTTATTCTAACTTATGTGGATTTTATATAACACTTGGTATGGGGTGGGCCAACTTCATGTCCCTAATGGCCTTTGTGTGAGAAGAAGCGTTAAGATATACATATTTTTGTTAGAGTTGTTCTCATCACTCTTTGTCTTCGAAAATGATTAATAAACAATCTAAGACTCTTTTTAAAACTAGTTATGTTTTTTGAAATTAGTTTACTTGTAACTTTGAGTTGTTTAGAGGGTTTAGCGGAGAACGAATCATTTTTCAACGCCCTTTAATCAAGTTTTGAGTGGCTTTATGTCATTTCATACCGCTTTTCGAACCGTATAGTGCTTTAAGGTGATCTAAACCGGTTCGGGTAATTTGAAGATGGTTCAACGATTTTAGACTGATTTTATCATATTGTAAACACTTTAATTGAGATTCTAGTGTTTTGAAGTCATTTTAAGACTTTTTTTTTAAGGTTTCATTTCAGTGAGAGATTTATTTTGGCCTTCAAAAATATGAATCAAAACACATCAAAACTTCAACACAAGTTTTAGTAGCGATTTCAAGTTAGACACCTACTTGTACTAGAAAAAAAGTACAAAAAAAAAAAAGTTAGACTCCTGTTACTTTGACCCTTAGAATGCTAATATTACTCAGTCGGTCTCACATTGATCCCAACGTTTTCTTCCTTGTTCATCCAAAATTACATTGCAACTTTTCTTTTATTTTTTAAGTTTTCAGACAATTACCCATTTGTATCAGTTTCTGAATTATTGGTAATTATATATAGCTAGGTAGATTAAGGATAAGTGGAGAATAATGTGATTTAATTTATAAAACAAAAACAATTGCTAACTAAATAAAAGGATTACCACTCGTTGGTAATTTAAAAAGAAAGAAGGCACTCGTTGGTAATTTACAAATTCAAAAGGAGATTACTATTTTCATGGCAACATTTTATATTGTCAAGGTAATTCCTTCACAAAATTTTCAAGACAAAAAATCTTTACTTTACAAAAATCTTGAGAATAATAATTATTGCCTTGAAAATATCAATTCCCATTCAAAAATAGAAAAAGTTCAAATTTAAGCCCCCTCTGATAGCCCCAACTCTTGTCAACTTATAAGCAGCCGTAGGCACTGTCGTCTGTCATCCCTGTTTATCCTCCCCACCATCCTCCACTAAAGCAAGCAGTGTGATAGTGCACAATGCAGCATGCCGGACAAATAATGCACCACAAATAGTCCATTCGAAACAAAACGCTGAAGAGTATGTGGGAAAACATTGCGTCGACCATATAGAGTATGCCCTATTTTCAGTTGAGGTATCCCAATCTTCTTGAAACAGAGCACTAACTTGACAAAACAGTGCGCTCCCATAGCAACATAGGTTCTGTAGACTGTTTTGTTTCAACAAATTTATACGTCCTCATGAGTAATGACAAATAAAGTACATTTCACAGCAAGCAGCGACAAATTTCATTTCAGTCCGGCATGTGATGATGATGATGATGATGATGATGTACAATATTCCTTAGACATCATAGTGATGATGTTGTGTGAATAGATTTTAAACTGCGCCTCGGCCACGAACCGAAGGTATTCAATACGAAGCCCGCTTGTCATCTTTAATTTATTTTCAGGGGAGGAAGAAAGAATATGACAATTGTAGAGTAGAAGACGTGAAACGATGTTAGGAAGTGAGAGTAGAAGGCAATGGTGTGAAATGGATCGATAATTGTGGTTCTAATGATGGTGGTGGTGGCAACGGTGATGGAGGCAAGATGAGGCAATCGACAAGTCGATTCGATATTGGTGGTGTGTAAGGAGCCATATTAGGTTGAACATGGAGTGATTCTTGCCTGAGACTAGGCAGAAGTTCAAATCGACTTTATATATATATAAAAGCAAAAGAATCAAAATAAAAAGAAAAGGCAATATTAGAATATCCATCGAGCATTTTTATTTAAAAAAAAAGTGACCAAAGGATAATCTACACAAAACCGTTATGAGACCTCAAGAATGGGATGTCAAAATATGACACGATATTAATCTTTTTAAATGATTTTTAATCTTTACAAATGTTAAATTTAATAAAAATAATTTTACAATTTTTATAACAAAAAACTTTAAAACGTGAAATCTAAACAAAGCGGAATAAGAAATTGGCCTTTGACTAAATAGATCTACTCAACGTCAAGATTATTTTCATGATAATCAATACGATCAAGAAAATATAAACATTTATTTTCATATTATCTTAATATCGTCTTTGGTTGGGAAAAAATCAAAATTTTATTGAAAAAAAATTTAGAAAATTGAAAAACTAAATTTTCAAATTTTTACTAAACAAAATCTATCTAAATCAAAGAGAATTTTAAAAAAGTCATAACTATTTGATAAACAATAAATATAATAATGACGAGAATTTTTGTATTTAAAAGGATTTTTATCCAATTAATTTTTGTAAAGAACAAAAATGGGTACTATCGTATTTGTAAAATTAAAGGACAATCGAGTAATCTATGTTTAACGAAATTAATATTTTTCCAATTTATTTATTGTTCTTTGATTACGAATTGAACGATTGATATTAAAATCTTAAAAGTATCAAATTTATAACTATTTGATGATAAAAAAATAAAAAAAATCATATCAATGTGCAAATCTTTTATACAATAAAAATAATTAATAAAATTAAAATAATTTTCATATAATTATTTTATTCATAATAAATTACCTACAATTAAAAAAATTCAGAAATAATTCTAATATCCTACATGCCAAAAAATAATTTCAGAAAACTACAATTTTAAAAATAAAACGCCTTTGTTTTGTAAAATAGAGTGCCCTTATTGTATGAAATAGAGCAGACGTTTTGTTTTGAACAGAAACAGAGCGTCTGAGCAAAGTTGAATGTTTTCCTCGCGTGCTCTGTTTCATTTTTGTAATAAGATGTCTAAGAAAATTGTTTGTTTTTGACATTTTTTTTCGTGTATATAATTCTAGAATTTTGGGTCAAAAGGTAAGTTAAAAAGAAAGTTTTACAAGACAACTATTCGACCAACGATGCTGTATGGGTCAAAATGTTGGGCAATTAAGTGACAACATGTATAGAAGATGAGTATAAACGAGATGAAAATGTTAAGGTGAATGTGTGGACATACAAGAATAGATAGGATACGAAATGAAATTATCAGACAGAAAATGGATATGGCTCCAGTAGAAGATAAAATGAAGAAGTCACGTCTAAGATGGCATGGTCATGTGAAACGTAGACCAGTCATAAATTCTGTTAAGAGATGTGAAGCTTGAGAGTTAGCATATGTCAAGAGAGGACGAGGGAGACCTACAAAAACCATGAGAGAAACCTTGAAGTATGATATACCCTATTATAATCTTACAGAAGATGATGTACATTGGAATGACGCCATCGTATTCATGTAGACGACCCCACTTGATGGGATAAAGGCTTGATTTATTGTTGTTGTTGTATATAATTTTAGAATTTTTATCAAGTTTTTATAGTTTTGGATAAATTTTTCTTTTATTTAACACAAACAATGAATGATAATATCTTACAATATTCATTATTTACAATATCATGTAAGAATTTTATTTGTTTATAAATCGATGTTCATAACGTATTTTTATATTGGAATAGATATAATTATAGTTAAGTTAATATACATATTTAATTCAATATTATTTTAATATTATGATCTTCTATCGTGCAGAGCACTGACCAATATTTTAATTAATATAATAGGGTATCCCTACTTGATAAATAAGAGAAAAAATTGACACCATATGATAATTCGCTCAAAAGATTTCCATGATAGGGTGTCACAAAAATATTATAGGGTGTATCAGAATTGCAGTAGTTGTCATGCACTGACTGCAAAAATGCAATTTTTTTTTATTTTAATAATGGACATTGAAATATTTATGTTGCATCTTGATAAATTATTCAATCGAATTTTACACTTAAAATTAACACTAAAATTTCATCAATTTATAAAATTTCCAACTTATTACATAAAAATGACACTTGCATTTAAAAAAGAAAAAAGAAAAAAATAATGGCACTAATTGCATTACTGGCTGCAGTCAATAAACTTATTGACTTGATATCTTTTTCCCATTTTATCCTTGTGAGTGGGTTTTGGTTTGTGAGTGGATAGAGAAAAAAAAAGTAAGAAAGGTTAGAGTGGAATTCTGAATGTATAAAGACAGAAAATAATGATGTGACATAAAAGAAGGGTACTTCGGACATTTCGTCATCCAAAATAATATGAAAACTTTGTAATTTATGTGGAACAATCATATATAATAATGTGTCAGCTATTTATTTGAGACGGAGAAAGTAGGGAGAATTCTTGATACGTATCCTTATATAATTTTAATAACACAAAAATAACCCATTATTATATTATTTCATTAGGTACCCAGTAATCAATTAGAAGATCGTTTTTTCAAATATAAATATTCAATTTTCTCAAATAAATTATTTTTAAATCCAACTATGACGACAATGACAAATCCACGACCGATCGAAGACGAGAACGACGAACCAACGACGACGACGTCGAACTGATGACGACAAACTAACAACGATGAACTACCAACGTCGAGGATGAATTGACGACGACGACGATCGGACGATGAACCGACGACGACGACGACGAATTAAAGACGAGGGCAAACTGACAACGAAGACGACCGAAAGACGAACCGTCACCGACGACGACAATGAATTGAAGACGAGGACGACGATGAACTATAGACGAAGACGAAAACGAACCCATTTGTGGTTTGATCGAAAAGAGTTAGAATGATGAAAGGTTCTTTTGATCGAAGATGATGAATAATCGTTTGAGAAAAAAGAGAATGGTTGAAGAAGAAGAAGAAAATGATTGAATGTCGTTTTGAATAGATTATGTCAGTAAATTTCCCAAAGTGCGAGATTCATTTTCATAACAAAAAGGAAAAGAACAAAATCAAATTTTCACAAATCACACAAAAATGATACGTTTTTTTAAAAAAATCTGAAAAAAATAATAAGAGGTACTTTAGAGGGAAAAAAAGAGGGGGTGATACTTCATGATAATTAACTTGGTTAAGTGGTATTTCTAGGTAATTTTTTCGAGGAAGTATCAAGTACTCTCTCCGTCCGAAAATAAATATAACGGTTTGACTTGGAGTTTGTCGAGCAAGTCAAACTAATTTGATTTGCGTTACGGGACGATCAAACATCATTGTTCGTAAAGTGTCATGAAACATTAGTGGTAATTTAAATTACGTAATTCAACCCTGAATTTATGGCGTAATTTCTTAGCCATTTAGACGAATAACGAAACTCATTAAAATATATATTAAATAATATAAAAAATGAAATATTTCATTTATTATTGGAGGGAGGAATATGACATAACCGCTGGTGCAATCACCTATAGATTTTCGAATATTAAATCACTCCACTATAGTACACCCTATTAATTTCACTTTATCTGTTACAATAATCTCATCACAAATTAAAAATGGGAGCGATAATGGGATAATTTTGCAAAAATACTTTAACTTATGTGTTAATTATCATTAATTTTGTAGGTCTCATGACGGTTCTACACGAGCATATAGATTGCGATCTACACAGAAACTGCAGCTTCACAAAATTTGTGCAATATAAAGTGAGCCAGCAAAACAAGCTTGAACCTATTAGAAAACACTTAAAAAACATATATACTATTGTACCAAAAAAAAAAAAAAAACACATATATACTAGCAAATGTACGCTAGTTAACTGATGAAAGCAAGGAAGAAGTGAGTACGTACAATTATGTTGACCTTTGGATCTGCAAATATATACTCCTAAGCTGAAGCTCCGCTCCCTTGACATGCATTCTTCAGCCAACCCGTTGAATCTTTATTCAGTTGTTGAGAGAGACAATGAGAGGAGAGTGGGATATTTGCAAGGAAGTTTTGAAATAATGAAAGCCAAAAGAAATGGAAAGAGACGTACGTTGTGGGGTGTGTGATGCTAGCTAGGTTGCTTCGAGCTTTGTGAGTGGAATTTCATGATAACTAGGCAACTTAATTTGAAATACTGAAATAACAAGACAGTTCTATATGATGCCAGAGATGTTCGACTCTCACAAAAAAAAACCAATTTTTATGGATGCAGAACA
>JAOVYX010019183.1:0-45600 GCA_035668315.1 Drosera spatulata
CCTGCTCAACCATTTTTCCACCCTCCCAACACCTTATAAAATTACTGTCTTCCCCCTCTCTCACTCCCTCCCTCATCCCACGTTCTTCTCCTCCCAAAAAAAATCGTCAACACCAAAACACATGAACAACTAGATCACAGAACAGAAGAAAGAAAAAAAGAGATTACCTCTACCATGGCCGTGGAGCTGATGGTCGGAGGAGCAGGATCATACAAAACCACCACCACCACCACCAATAGACTCTTCTCCGCCACGATGATGTCGGAAGAAAATGCCGTCCACGAGGCCGCCGCGGCGGGGCTCCAGAGCATGGAGAAGCTCATCAAACTCCTCTCTCAACAAGTCCAACACCAACACCACCAACAACCGAACAGCAACAGCCTCGTCGATCGAGATCTGAATGGTCTCGATTCGGAGTACAAGGCGGTGGCTGACGTGGCGGTGAACAAGTTCAAGAAGGTGATCTCGCTCCTCGACAACCGCGCCGCCGCCGCCTCCCGCACCGGCCACGCCCGCTTCCGTCGCGGCCCCGTCGCATCCTCCTCTTCCTCCTCTCCAGCATCTTCATCTGTTTCTCCTCCTCCGCCTCGACCGCAATCGGTCCAATTCCCTCCCCCACTACAGCCACAGAGACAGCAACAACAGATCGAGAATCGGACGATTCTGGAGAGCAGTCCGCACAAATCGACGAGGCTGCCGCCTCTTCCTCACCAACAGATCCATCATCTTTCTCATCATCATCATCATCATCATCATCGATCGGTGTTGATGGAGAAGAAGGAAGCGACTCCGACGATTCATTTTGCGTCTTCGTCCCCGGCGACGTCGTTCGTGTCGTCTTTGACGGGGGAGACGGAAAGCGTTCAGCCGTCCTCGATGTCGATGTCCGGGAGCTTTCAGGTTTCCGGTGTTTCGTCTGCGGCCGGGAAGCCGCCGCTGTCCTCGGGGTCGTTGAAGCCGCGGTGTAGATCGAGGGACGATTCCAAGTGCGGCGGCGGTTCTGGTGGTCGCTGCCACTGCTCCAAGCGAAGGTAAAAATCTGACTCTAAATCTTTTTTATTCATCTTCAGTGCAATTATTTTTAGTGAGTTTTAGGAATTATTTTGGGAATTTCGGGTGGAGAAAAATTAGGTTGTTAGTGGTTGAACTAAATTGGTGAAAGTGAGTCAGAGGAATTGAATTTGATTGGTTGGAGGTTGACTTCGATTTTTCCTGTGTCAATAATTGCAATCTCTAAGCATTGGATTATCGTGTCTGTACCTGTGACATACGTGCACTTGTGTTACACACATACCTTCTTTAGGAATTAGATTATGTTTTTGTGTAACAACAAACTATGACTTTGGTTGATGTTTGTTAATTTCTACAACCATTTAGATAATCCCAGTCATAAAAAACGTCAGAGAAGCTTAAAATGTTGTTTATTGAGTTAATGAATTCACTAGTTATCCAACTGTAATTTACTAACAGAGACCTTTGTTGAATAAATTAACAGGAAGACTCGAGTGAAGAGGGTGATGAGAGTGCCCGCCATCAGCCTCAAGATGGCCGACATCCCGCCGGACGACTACTCATGGAGAAAGTACGGCCAGAAGCCCATCAAGGGTTCCCCTCATCCAAGGGGATACTACAAGTGCAGTAGTGTTCGTGGATGCCCGGCGAGGAAGCATGTGGAGCGAGCATTGGACGACCCATCGATGCTCATTGTAACCTACGAGGGGGATCACAATCACTCACAGTCGATATCCGACCCGGCTGTTGCTGCTCCAGTTGTGCTCGAATCCTCGTAAACTCGGTCAAACCAGACCGAGATCTGAGAATCTTAGCCGTTGGATCAAGGCCTTTGGATTTGGGATGAGGATAGTGAAAGCGAAGGTTGATGCTGTGTGGGTGTGTTCCTTTTCTAAAAGCAAGATGGTCAAAAGGGAAGAACGATGTCGAAGCAAATCAAGTCTTGGGAACGTGAAAGAAAGGATGGATTCAAAGGCCAATGTGAACCAGAGGCAGAGGATAACGGACTTGATCCGTTTAGAGTGAACTTTATTTTTGACAATCAAAGAACAGAACCCGTGACGAAGAGTTAGGGTGGGCTGTTCAGTGTTGTTTTTGAAGTTTTTTTTTTTCTTAAGGTGTTTAGAATTATAACACTAATTTTATGTACTTCGTCGTTTATGCTATCCAAAATGCTGTTTATACTCCATACAAGGCTTTATGATATCCAAAACCCGTTGTCTAAGTTGCAGCAGCGTTCCAAGTACTTTTGAATGCATTTTCCCTCGTATGATGTTGCTTAGAAGATGCTAAAAAACTGTGTATTTGTTCTACATTTTAGCTTAAGTTCTTTCCTCACTGCTGTAACTTCCTCTACATGAAGGCCAGTCTTGTCAATCTCATGGGTCCAATAAGTTCCCTTTGAGATTGATGGAGGTGGCCGAACACTATGTTTCCCTAATTGTGGCAAGGGATGGATTGGACGGACTCCTTCTCGTGAAGAAGCCCAGACTCCAGACCCTTACCACCCTAATCGAAAAGGAAACAGAATCCCCGCATAGATGAGGAGGCGAGATTGGACTTAGTAGAAGTAGAAGGATGGTGTCACAAAGGGATTCGTACTACGGTGGTTATGCACAATCTTTCTACGCATTAGCAAGGCCCGATCTACCACTACTGTCAAGCAAAACCTAATAACACTCCAAAATAATACCAACAGAGTCCTACGGAGGTATTGTAGAAAACAATAGATCAAATCTTAAGTACACACAACAAAAAGATATCGCACAGTCGAAGATTATGATGCGATGCTCAATATGCAATTGGACGCATATGAAGAGTCCCATTGTGTACTGAAAATGCAATCTACTTTCTACGTGAATAGAATGAGAAACCATAGACAGCATCAAAGTATATCACGAATATATGATATGATATGATAGTCATGTTGGATAGCAATAATGAAGATGGATCAACAGAAAATTGCAACTGGCAAAGTCAAAACAAAGCAGCTGGCTTTTACAAACAATGATGTCAATCTTCTTTGGTCGCATTGAATTTAGAAAAGGAAGAAAAAATGAAAAAGCAACAAGTTGATGATCAATTTGATTGGGATAATGCCATGTCGGCCACCATTTTCTTTCTCCACTCTGTTTTTAGCTGGTTTTTTTCATCTCTAGCTAAAACGCATAGACTTTTTTTTGTGGGGATCAAGCTTTCCCACTGAACGCAAATTGTCTAAATACATCTGCGACTTGCTAAGAATAACAACAGCACTTGACTCTTATTGCTTATAAGTTATGCTTCCCTTCTGTAACACTTAGACGCCAATTGCCAAGTTGGTTCATATTTTTCTAAAGCAGTGCAAGCAAAAACTCACTTTTGACACTAATCGGAACTTCTTATAATTCAGATGAGATATCACCAAATCAAATAGGAAGCTCATACCTGCAGCTTAGTAGGTTACCCAGAAGCTTCTACCAGGATTTGCTTGGTCCTGCGCTCAAGCTCCCTTTAACCTTTGACCTCAAGGGCCAATCTCCGTCTAGACCTGAGGAAACCTTAATACAACACGTTATCGCTTAGATCATTTCTCCTTACAAAGTGGGAAACCTAATTTCTCAATTGTGATGACTCCGGCAGGCCTTCGCCCTACACTCAGGCCATATGAAATGCCAATACAAAATAACAAATATCCATAGGTTGGTGACTCTGCTTAGGTTCATCATACCATCACATAACCTTACCCAGGGAAAAAAAGAGCCATGGTTATAGCAGGGAGTGCAGGAGAACATGGTGAACATGTTAAAGAAATACAAATCAAAGAGAAATCATACCTTCAGGTCTCAGCCGTTTTCAGTGGAACCCAGTAACCATTGCAAAGCCTTTTCCACTTTCCGATGCAAGCGTCAACCAAGAATTACGCTTGCTTGGAACAACTTCTGTTTCTTATTCCCGGCAACCACACAGGATAAGAGTTTGATGAAATTTTCTCCTGCAAAGTTTTGGCTGCAACAAAAGACCTTACCCCAGAATAAAAAATGTCGTTAAAATGAATCGTAAGTATTATTCAAGACATCAAACACTGTTCATACTGAGCAACTGCGGTGTGTAGCACTTATGAACAGATTTAAGACTCAAAGTAGAATGACGCAATTACGTTAGAAATGAGACAGCGAACACGCCTGTCGATGTACAGATAATATTGTCAGGTCTTCAACTATGAACTTCAACTTGTGATACAGTACATACTCTACTTGAATGTAAACAATTCGGGGCGCTCATCTTAAACCAGCATAACCTTCAACATTTCAATCGATTTGGGCTGTATACTTGCTACTTCCATAAAGTTGGTGTTGACGGTAATTTAAGGTGTTACAAATTCGATCCGAATTAATCCGAGAATCCGAATATCACAATCAAGCAACGATCAACACAAACAAGAAACGGAGCAATAACACGCAAGATTTTAACGTACGGAAAACCCGATCGGTGGGAGAAAAAACCCTCAACAAATAATCCAATAATCGAACCACACGATTACAGCGATCGTCTCTCTCAACTCACTCAATCTCTCTTGTGTTTCGCTCAAACCCTATAGAAAGACTCTCACAATCTCTATGACAACCTTAGAAAGTCTCACTTATGTTCTCTATCTCATGTATCAGAAAACCATATATATATATATATAGGTTCAATTAAAACAAAAGATATTAAGCACGAAGATTTTCTCGTCATGGGCCTTGCACAGCCATGTCACCCCCTTGCATGGCTCGTGCTAGGCCGTGTTTCGAGCATCTTAATCTCCTATCACGCACGGTCGTGTTCCACCATGCACGGTCACGTCTCCTGCGTTTTTTGAGACAAATTTCTACAATCTTTATCTTTGTCGAAGAAAACTCGAATGCCTATTTGAACTTCCTGAAACACACAGATTAAGTTAGCCATCTCGTACCCCTCTCGGACACGAACTTGCACCCTGTTTCCGATGATAGGGGCGCTTCATCACACTCTTCATTATTAGAAATTTGAGACCTCGTCTCTCATCTTTGCTTCCGCCTTCGGCACCCATCTATACCGACCAGTCATCCTACATGATGCTCTATCACCTTCAGTCCTCCCTGTCATCAGCTGATCTTTGGCACTTGTACCTCTCGTGCTACCACACCCCTTCGCAGTCAGCACCTCTTGTGCCCTATGCTTCACACGTAATCTACACTCTGCAACCTTGATGCAACCAAATCCGATAGCCTCCCGATAACTTAGTGAAACTTCATCATATGTACGCGAACCCACTGAGACCGTGTCACCTGATCCATCCCTCGACATCTTGACATTCCAACGCTGGCTTCTGTCTCGGTTCTTATATGACTGTTCTCGTAACACTATCTCCACAACCTTATTCCCAATCAACCTAAACTGGTTATCAATCTTCTGAGCCTTCATCATGACCATAGCTCCTCTACATATCCTCATCACTCCATCCTTCATAGACATCCTGCAAAACTTGAATCCAACTTACCAACAGAGATCAGATTTTTCCTCACATTGGGAACAAACCTGACACCTCATCCCAAGGTACGAACAGTCCTATCAAACATCTTGATCTTGACCGAATCAATTCCAAGGACCTTACATGTCTCATCATTATCCGTCCGTATGGCACATCCACTACTAGGTACAAACTTATGAAACAGATCTCTACTTCGATAGACATAACAAGAACATTCTGAATCAATAAACTAGTCAGAATCAATACTTTTTTCTACCGTAGAATCATTCTGGAGATCCGATGAATTTGAGATCATGTAGAGCTCTCCATCTTCACTGTTGTGGTTCCCTTTTGGCACATTCGGAGAATTTGACTTTCTTCCTCTATTCTGGTTCTCCGGACACTCCATCTTGTAGTGCCCGAACTGATGACACTTATACCACTCCACCTGAGTCTTGTATTTCGTCCTCCTCTTGGACTTGAACCTTGCAACTAAGCTTTCTCCATCGTTGATCGGAATTGGGTTCAACTTACTCCCATCAAACATCACAAAAATCACATCATCAACCTTCAAATCATCTCTCTCAACAAGTAAGGTTGTCTTGAGTCTAAAATAGTAACTTAAAAACGACTTCAATAAGATCAACACCTGATCTTCCGGAGGTACTTTCACTTTTAAACTGGTCAATTGAGTCACCAACCAGTTGAACTCTGCTATATGATCGTTCATGTCTGCTCCTTCCTTCATCTTTAAATCAAACAGGTCTATCTTCAAGAAGGGATTATTTGACAATGATTTCGACATATAGACCTTCTCCAATTTCTCCCACAACACACCTTGGGAGAAGTCTTTGACAAAACCTGATATTTCATCTTTGGCGCGAGACTTAAACGAATCGTAGCTGTCGCCTTCTCCTCCACCTCCACCCAAACTTTCTTTTTCATTTCAACGAGCTTTTCGCTTTTAAATGCCTTCAGAAGTCCCTGCTGGACTAAGATATCCTCGATCGCACTCTGTCAAATACCGAAGTTCGTCTTCCTATTGAACGACTCGATTTCGAACTTCATCCTATTCACCATCTTCTCTCCTACGCAACTTACCAACTTCGAAAAACTTCAATCTTTACCAAAGATCCAACGTTTATCGCAAAGATCCGACCTTTATTGCAAAGATCCAATTTTTCCTTACGTGACGTAACCTGGAGCTCTGATACCACTTGTTACGAATTCGACCCGAATTCAACCCGGAAATCCGATGGATCCAAATATCACAATCAAGCAACGATCAATATGAATAAGAAACAAAGCAATAACACACAAGATTTTAACGTAGGGAAAACTCGATCGTCGGGAGAAAAAACCCCACAAGGAACAATTCAATAATCGAATCACACGATTATAACGATCGTATCTCTTAACTCACTCAATTTCTCTTATGTTTCGTCCAAACCTTAGAAAAAGACTCTCACAATCTTTATGACAACCCTAGAAAGTCTCTCACTTTCATTCTCTATCTCATGTATCAGAAAACCTTACTAATATGATATATATAAGCCTAATTAAAACAGAAGATATAAAACATGAAGATTTTCTCGTCATGGATCTTGCACGGCCGTGTCACCCCTTCGCACGGCCCGTGTCAGGCCGTGTTTCGAGCATCCTGATCTCCCACCATGCACGGCCGTGCCTCCTCCTGCATTTTCTGAGACAAACTTCAACATCGGCAACTCACATAGGCCCCACCGAATCTTAGTACTTGGTAGTTGAGTTTCCGAGAACTAAAGAAATTACCAATTCACAAGTGCTATATCAGAAGCAATCCAGTAATGAAAGTTGATGCAAGAATATTACCATGAGAAAGTACTTCCTATTTCTTCGTGTCTTGCTCCTGGACCAAAGTTCTACTGCCAAGAGTCGACCACCTGATGCTCATCGGATATGGAAACTTTCTTTCTATAACAAATGTCACAGCCTTCATCTTCTCCAACATTCAACTCCAGTTCTCGTATGCCTAAAATCGAATAGGGACATTCCATTAGAGTTGTAACGACAAAAGGCACACATTAAAGGTAAGATGGAGCAACATTCTTCTGCAAAATAAAAGACACGTGAGAACCAGTGTTTTTTCCAAGTGGGAATGGGAATAACCAAATAAAGTGACCTATGAAGACAGCAAGAGCAACAATGGCAGCAACTCAGATATTGTAAGCTTTTTCTATTACGAGGGCATTCCGAGAACAACCATGTCCTGTCCTACAATGACCTATAAGAGAAGTTCTTATGTATAGGAATCTCCAATGTCACCTGGTGACAGAGGGACATCATCTAATGAAACATTTACCGATGATTCTTATTCGATGATCTTTCAACGAATCAGGCACTTGATGTTCTTTCACATATATCATGAGCTATCATGGGCGGTATTACTATAACCTGGTGTGAGTGCTTTCACCACGAATAAGCCTAGAATCAATCAAGTGCCAGTGTACAGCCTGCCAAAGATGTCTATTTTACGATCACAGGAACTGCCATTGACCTATCGACAGTATTTAGATCTGTCATACCATCAAATAACACTAACCTTGGAAATGGAGACAGTATACCAAGGCAGTGGAGGATAATGGTGAACATGTTAAGGAAATACAAACCAAAGAGAAACCATACCTGCAGGTGTCAACCGCTTTCAGTGGAAAGAAGCAGCCATTTTCAAAGGCTTTTCGGGTGTGAACTGAGGATTACGCTTGTCTGGACCAGTTTCTGTTTCTTATTCCTGGCTGCTACAGTAGATAAAAGTTTTGATGAAATTGTCTCCAGCAAATTATGGGCTGCAACAAAATACCATATCACAGAATCAAACACGCCAAGAAGAATCATAACAATAATTTAAGAAATCAAATTCTGTTCATACTTCATTCATTGTGATCAGATTTATGACCCAGAATAAAATGATGCTATCTTCAATAGAAACGTGATGAGAAACAGGCCTGTCGGTATACAAGTAATATTATCAGATCTTCAACTTTTAACTTCAACTAGTGATACACTTCATACTCCAGTTGGTTTTAAACAATACAGGGCGCACATTTTAAATCCGCATAACCTTCAATATTGCAATCGATTTAGGTTGTGTACTTGCTATTTTCATGAAGTTAGTGTCATCATAATACACGGATATAGGGTGTCGGCAACTCACATAGGCCCCACCGAACCTTAGTAGTTTGGTTACTGTGAAATAAAGAAATAATCAATCTGCAAGTGCTATATCTGAAGTGATGTTGAACATTACCATGAGATTAGACATTTCCATTTATTCGATTCTTTCTCCAAGTACAAAGTTTTATCGCCAAGTGCCGACCAACTGATGCAGCAAATCGGGCATGGAAGATTTCTTTCAATAGCAAATGGAACAACCTTCATCTTCCCGACCATTCCATTTCCAGTTCTCACATGCCTAAAATCGAAAAGAAACATCCCATTAGAGTTAGAAGGACAAAAGACACAAATCAAAGGCAAGATGGAGCAACAGTCTATTGCAACATAAAAGGCATGAGAGAAGCACCGAGTTTTTTTGTTTTTTGTTTTTTTTCAAGTGAGAAAAAGAATAACCATGTTAGGAGCTGCAATGGGAATAACCAGATAAAGTGACTTGTGATGACAGCAAGAGCAAAAGTGGCATCAACTCAGTTCTTGTTGGCTTTTTCTATTACGATGCAAGTCAATTACCCTCCAATCAAATGACACCACTCCAAGACCAACCATGTCTTACCTCGACCAATAAGAAACATTCTTCCGTCGATAAATCTCGAATGTCTCATGGTGAGACCATTTAATCAAATATTTTTGAGGTGTCTAATTCGATCACAGGAGAGCCCATTGACCAATTTTTTGACCGTGCTTAGGTACATCATACCATCAAATAACACTTGCCTAGAAAAAAAGGAGACATGGTCATACCAGGCAGCGCAGGAAAACATGGTGAACATGTTAAAGAATACAAATCAAGAGAAACCATACCTTCAGGTCTCAGCCGCTTTCAGTGGAACCCAATAGCCATTGCAATGCATTTTGGCTTTCTGATGCAAGCGAGAACCAAGGATTACGCACGACCGATACAGCTTCCGTTTCTTATTCCCGGCCGCTACACAAGATAAGAGTTTGAAAGAAGTATGTCCAGCAAACTTTTTGCTGCAACAAAATACTGTACTACAGTATTAAACATATCGCTAAGAAGAATTGTGACGATATTTTAAGAAATCACACTACTTTACGAAATCAAACACTGTTCGTTGTGATCAGATCTAAGACCCAAAATAAAAGATGCTATCTTTAGTAGAAATGTTGATATACAAATGACTTTGTGAGGTCTTCAACTTTGAACTTCAAGTTGTGATACAGTACATACTCCACTTGAGTTTAAACAATACAGGGCGCCAATTTTACACCTGCATAACCTTCAATATTGCAACCGATTTGGGTTCTGTACTTGCTATTTTCATAAAGTTGGTGTCATGATTATTCACCGATATAGTATGTCGGCATCTCACATAGGCACCACCCAATCTCAGTAGTTCAGTATCCGTGCGCTAATTAAATAACCAAAAAGAAAGTGCTATATATGAAGCAATTCAGTGACGAAAGGTATAGCAAGAATATTACCATGAGAAAGGAGGTTTCCATTTCTTCGTCCCAAGCAAAAGTTTGATCACAAGTGCCGGCACTCATGGTTATCAGATATGGAAGATTCCTTTCTATTGCAAACAGAACAACCTTCATCTTCTCAACCGTTTAACTCCTTTTCTCTCGTGCCCAAATCAATACGAAACATCTCATTGGAGTTAGAAAGACAAAAGGCACAGATCAAAGGTAAGATGGAGCAACACTCTTATTCGACAGCAAGAGCAAGAGCAACAATGGCATCTACTCATGATGACAGCAAGAGCAATAGCCAAACAATGAGACTTATGATGGCAGCAAGAGCAACAATGGCATCTACTCAAATCTTGTTGGCTTCTTCTATTACAATATATTGGTCAACTACCCTCCAATCAAATGACAGCATTCCGATACCAACCATGCAAAGATTCATATGTGGATGAATCTCCAATGTCACCAGTAAACACAATGACACAATCCTGTAAAACTTTTTCCAATGTACCTTATTCGATGATTTTTCATTGAATCACGAAGTTGATGTTCTTTCACATGTATCAAGAGCTCGCATGGGACGGCATCAGTATAACATGGTGTGAGTGCAAAACTACACATAAACCCTGGAATCCAACAAGTGCGAGCGTACAGCTTGCCAAAGGGGAAAGTGATGTCAGCTTGGGAATCCACTGGGGAAAAGGTAGTGTAGTTTCCACTAAACAACTAACCACCAACGGCAGAATATCACATCTCCAGCTTTAAAAAAGAGACGCAGACAAACTCTCAAGATATTTCACACTATAATGGTGGTGTTCTAGCATCTATATATGTTACCTCCGCTCAGTGTTCCTATTCAATAGCCAATCATATCAAAACAGAAAAAACTCATTTTCCTACGGTCAAAGCAGCTCACACTATAATGGTGGTGTTCTAGCATCTATATATGTTACCTCCGCGCAGTGTTCCTATTCAATCGCCAATCATATCAAAACAGAAAAAACTCATTTTCCTGCGGTCAAAGCAGCTATAAACAAACATCTCCACCATGGCTGCAGTTTCAATCATAAGAAAGATCATAGTCCTTTCATACCTGGTGCATCACTTCGTAGCAACAAACAGTAGCTACGAAGGATCATTTCAGCTTGTTGATAATGCGGCCACAAGAACTGGAATGAGGACAAACAAAGGGAGCAAGTCCAGGAGACACACTCCTCCCAGTCCAGCGCCTCCAAAGGCACTTAAGCAGCCGCCACCGCCGCCATTCAGGGCAGCTCCACCTTCCCCGCTTCAGCCGCCGCCACCATCCACTTCTTCTCCAGCACCTCTTAACCCACCATCTCCGCCACCACCACCGACTTCGGCACCACTCCCTCTTACACCACCAGGAGCCCCTCTCATCCCTTCACCTCGGAATCCACCAATAATTTCAGCAGCGCCGGCGCCTTCACCTCCTTTGAACACGGCATCCAACTATCTAGCTTATGATAGAAGACTACTGGTTGGATACCCACAGTCACGCAACACCGGAAACTTATCTAAGCCTTTACTTGAGAGTGTTGTTCATGACAGCGAGTCGACTGGCGCAAAGGGCAAAACAGGAAAGAAAACAAGAGGTTACACTGATGATACTGAGATTAATTTTATTATTTGCAAGGAAAGAGTGACACATGGTCAATGACAAAAGATTACCTGAAACCCATTAAGATTTCATGACTTTAAAATGACAAAAGTCACACGAGATGAAAAGAGCCTTAAAATGATTTTAAAACACTCGAAACACATGAAAAGGCGTCAGACAACATAAAATAACCTCAATTCTATAAAGAAAAAACATAAGAATCAATCTAAACAGCCTTGAACTTAAACTACAGTTTTTTCTTCGTAGCTCAAGTATTCTTATCTTTGAACTTACACCTGGCTAATAAACATGTAGCAAGTTGCACTTATGTTGTACAAAGTTGTGACATCCAAACTGCACAAAGTTGCTCTAGTATGCTAAGATATGACAGCAAAGAAGAAGAAAATGGTACTTGAAAGAAGAAGAAAATGGTACGCAGAAAGAAGGCAGATAGGAATGCAGGGTAAGAAAGTGAAACGTATATAAAGAGATCACTGTCAGTATACTATATTTATTATCATTAGATTGACTGATTGAGCAAGTAACTAAAAGGAAATTTAGCCAATCCAGTACCTCCTAACCGCTCAGCTACAGCACCGGCAAGAAGTCCGCCCACCATATCAATTAAAAGGGATATCTGAATAAGCCGCAACATCAGCCAAAGATAGCAAAAGAGATAATGAGTCAAACCTCAAGGACCTGAAATAAAGTGTCAGCTTGTTCATGGAACCTATGACAACAAACTAGGCTGGAAGCAATAACAAAAATCTAAAATATAAAATTTGTGCTACCTCCATCCCATTCATTGTTCATTGACCTAAATAAAACAA
This sequence comes from Drosera spatulata, assembly GCA_035668315.1. NCBI lineage: Eukaryota > Viridiplantae > Streptophyta > Magnoliopsida > Caryophyllales > Droseraceae > Drosera > Drosera spatulata. Next base: position 12,578 of record JAOVYX010019183.1, read on the forward strand.
GAACCATGACATAAAACCGGAAAAATTTCTCGTGCTAAACACTAAATCATTTTGCTCTATAGTCTATCCAATGTAAAGACATTTCGCTTCAAACAAACAGTGTTGTGGAGTTCTTCTTTCTCTTTTCTTAGTTCTGAATTCTAATCATCTGTCAGGTAACATAAACCATGTCTAGCCTTTTATTTTTTTTCATTGGTATACAGATAACAGCTTACAACCTGCGCATCAAACTTAAAAACATCCAACAACCACCAACGGTTACTATACCCCAAGGTGTATCAAATTTTGAGGATAGGGACTTGAGTTTTTGAATGAAAGTTCTGCATGCCGCAAGCAATTAACACTGAATTTTAACTATTTCCAGGCAAGCAATCTTAACTTTGATCTCCATAGTGAGATCAAATGCTCTTAATATTTGAAATGTTCTTGGATTTCTAATTCAATAATGAATCACCCACTTAGTAAAAGCATCACACACGAAGAAAAAGAACTCGGCATAAGTTATCCCAGACTTCAACAAGAGGAAACTAAACCCTGCGAGTGGAATAAAAAAATGAAAAAAAAAATCGAACGAACAGAGATTTTGAGTGCTAAAGAGGACATTACCCGATTTTAAAGGGATATTTCTTGAAATATGCTCCACATATAGTGGAAAAGATCAAACATTAATGGTCAGAAAAACCACAATCCAGAATCATGCATGACACCACTTATCCAAATAATTATACAAATACACACAAAAGGAATTCGAAATACCAGAGGATATGAATAAGTAGAGAAACCACGAACATCTCTTGTAGAAAACTCTTAATCATCAACTCAGAAATGACGCCACCCGAATTTCCAAGCATACGAGACAAACAACAAAAACAAATCACATACGACATCAATCATCGCAACCAAATCACATGAACTCAAATCGATCCAATGACACTTACCTGAAGCGGTGAAACAAAAAAAAACCTAACAGCGTTGTCGCCGGAGATCATGGAGATGATGAAATGCTTGACGGAGAATCGAGTGATTCAAAACCGCGACCGAGGATGATGTCATCTCGGTTTCAAAGCAAACAAGACAAGAACGAAAATAAATCAAGCAGAACATCAATTCACCACAATCACAATACAACTTCAAATCACACGAACTCAAAATCAATTCGATTACATTACCTAAAGTGGAAAAACAGAAAACCCTTGCAACGGAGCCTCCAGAGACCGAAGATTTTGAAGTGCTTCGACCGAGAATCGCCACCCCCACGTTTCGATGTGATGTCCATTTACGAGACAATACAAATACAAAACACATACAACATCAATCACCACAAACAATAATTCAACTCCAAATTACACGAAATCGAATCCTCGATTACATTACCTGAAATGATGAGACTGTTGAATCGGTCCAACCCAACGAATTTGGTCTTGTGGTCCATTTTTTGTGATTTTTTCTTGCTTTTATCTATACAGAAAGGCAGAAACAGCAGAGGCAACACACACATAACCAAACAGTAAAACAGCAACAAAGGCAAAAAGCAAACTAAGGAAAAAACTGGTCCGCGCAGCTGAGAAAAACCAGCCGGATCAAGGATCAACCGTGGTCGGATCAAACTGATTTTTGGTGAGCATCTTCACGATATCCTGTTCTTCGTATTCAATGGTTGGATCGTCAATCAAAGTTCGGTGTGTTGAGAAATCAACTTTGGAACAACGACAGATTTGGTTATTTCTTTCCTTATTCTCTTGGTGTTTTTGCTATTGGCTCTTGATCTTCACTATGTATATGTGAATCCCGTCATTGTGGGATTAGAAACGTTATCATCTTATTTGTGATGATATATCTAGGTTGTGTGCCTAGTGAAACTTGATTTTATATCAAAACTGTGATAGTGAAATGTTTGGGTGGATTCCCAAATCGATCCCGTGATTTTTACTCCCTAAATTTTGGGAGGTTTTTCACGTTAAAAATATTGTGTTAAGCTCGTTTTTATTTTTCAGATTGCATATTGTTTTTTGATTGATTGAAACATTTCCTGGCACGTCTAAACAAATCGAAAAAATTACAGTATTTCCCCCACAGTGACAGGAAACCCCAACAGAATCGTCGCGAATCGAAACCACGTGAACTCGAAGAGATGTCAGACAGCAACAAAAACAAACACATCAACATCTATCACAACAAGCACGATTCGACTCCAAAACACACGAACTTGGAGAATCGATTCGATTACATCACCTGAAATGGCGAAACCGAAAACCCTATTCCGGGCTCGGAGAATGCAATGCGATTTGAAGATTTGGAGTAGATTTGGGGAGTGGGAGAAGATATTTATAGAGATTGAGGTGCAACAAGCGAATGATCTGTCTGAGATCTGAAAACAGGCGAGTGTTCGATTTTTATGCGTTTTGGGAGAAAAGAGACGTTGGGGATTAGTTGTCAGGAGATGAGAGATGAATTCGTGATTTTGGAAAGTTTTTCTTTTGTCTTTTTCTAATTCTTTTGTTGTTTCAAATGATGAATGATTATCAAGATAAGTGATTGTCGTCTGTATGAGACTAGTATTATGATTACGATATTTTTACTTTTAAATAAGAATTTATATTTCATTCATCATAATTTATATATAAATATTGGATTAGAATTATCTATAATTTCAGAATGAAACAGTCATATATTGTTTTTTCATTCAAAAAAGCGGATTGCATCATAAATTTTTTTTCAAAAAAAGAATTTTTAATCTTTAATTTTGTATGTGATTGGATTCCCATGTTGTTCAAAATTTGACACTAGAAAATCTTGATCCATAAACGTTTAATATAGAACTAGATAAATTATTATTCCAAACCCATAACATAACACTCTGAGACAAAACCTGCTAATACATAACACTTAAATGTGTCATATGAGATACCCATGAGCATATAAAGCCAGAACAGGTCGATGACAGCGATATGGAATCCTCCCCTACCATGGACTGTAGACCGATCAGATCTTCTAGTTCGGAGCATGTTGCACGCTATAATATAATCATAAATACTTGGGTTGTATTTATCATAAATATCAATAACAATTTAATCATCCGAAAAGACATATGAAGACGAGAACTTTTGAAACTTAACACATTTTCTGTCGATAAATTTACAAATCCTATATCATTGATGTACAAATACACAAAATAATTAATCATCTCATCCGCAATTGATTATACTCACTCGTATGAAAAAATAGTGAATATTATTTCACATGATTCAATACGTATTCAATATCTAACACTTCATCATAAATAATTTTGAAAATTCATTCACTGATCATTTGTTATAAGATCCTTTATGTATGTGGACACAAGTTGTGAATATTGTGACGCGAGGAAAATAGCATGCATCTCCAATCTCTTCTCCTTTTTACTATCAATACAGAAGTACCTAGAATTTTCTAGTGTCTCCAAACACTGCCATCAATCTCACACAAAAAAAAAAAAAAAAACCGACCGCAAATTCAATCTCAAATATAATGAAATCAACATTTTCAACTCCACCATTGAAACAAATAGATTGTCTCTGTTGATTATCATCACTCGACGCACCATGAACAATAACAACTCCGACATGGAAATGGCCGACGCTTCAGCCGCTGCCGCCGCCCCAGAGGACGCCGTCAGAGGGTTGATCGTATTGGCAAGGCAACTGGTTGATCAGGGCAAACCCTCTCAAGCCCTTCAAGCGGTAATTCACCAATCATTTCCTCAATCTATAAATTTTCTTGGTTCAAATCTTGATTTTATCGCGAGTAGATTAGGAAAGAACCTGTGGGTACTTGAATTGTGACTGCCCAGTTACTCAAACTTGGCGATGATGATGTTCTTGATTGAATGATGCGAATTTGGGGATGAATTGATTGGTGGAGAGTGGGATTTTGAGGATTTTTGGGATTTGCTTCAGACCTTTGGCTGATCTGTGTAGTTGAAACAATGTGTGGATTCGGATTCGGGTGAGGAAGAGTAATCGCGAATGAGTTTCGATTGGTTTGTGTATTTAGATGTCTTTCGTTTGTTGTTTGTTTCCTGTGTTGGAGGATGATATCGGTTGGATGAATTTGGAGCGGGGTTCTAGTTCGGCTAAGTTGTTGCATAATGTTGGTGGTGGATGATACCGTTCCTTTTAGTTTCTGTTGCATTGTTTTCTTTGGGGTGTTTGGAGCAGTGTTAATTCCTTATTTTGGTTTTGAGAACTATGTCGATTAGTAGTTCAAGGTTATTGATTTATAGGTTGGTGTTTCTTGCTAGTATCTGATGTGTGTTGGGTATGAAAGAGACTACTTCGAGGACAATGACAAATAGGATGTTCTTGATGGCAAAATACTGAGTAGGGTGGAATGTTTAGAATCGCTAGTACCGTAGTATGATGTGTGGAACTTGGTTCTTTTGCAGAATTATCTGGGGAACTTGGTATATGTATCGCTTTTGTCCATTTCATTGTTCTATACCATTCTTGGGTGGCCATAGTTCCACAGTCTTTGTGGTTGGCGTCTTTTAATCCACTATTGAATATGATCACCTCTCAGGTGAAACATGGAACAAATATATGGTCTTTGGGGTTTTTTTTTTTTTTTTTCTCTTTCCACTCTGTGTCTGCTTCTACATCATTGCCATATTAGCAACTCTTATGGGCACCCTGCTGCTGAGCAAGAGATGTAAAATACGTACAATTCTCACTTTTGGAGTTCCTTTATTCTGTTAGAAAGTCTTTGCAAGGCAGGTGACTTAAAGCGGTTAAAGAAAGTGAGATTGGTAGTTGAGTAGTTTTGTCGCTTTTTTAGCCATCTGAGCTCCCTTGTGAACAGTGTTAGGTTCTAAGCTTCAGCTTCTGCTGTTAGATTGTGGCGTTAAGTGAAAACGAATGGCTTATGATGTGATATTCTGCTATGAAAAAGGATGCCTTGGCAACGGTATCTGTTGATGACCTGATTTCTTGGTTCTCTGCTTAGGGTGTTTTGGTTAAGATCTAGTCATATGCAGCATTGTCCAAATATTAGCAATAGTTCATAGTCATTGTTATGTATTCAGCATTTCCTGCAAGATATATACCTCTCGTTTTAGAATAGGACTAATTTCTACTTTCAATACAAGCAGGTTGTTATGGCCATGAAAACAACTGGCGGAGAGGCGGCCGTGTTTCAGATTTTGCAACGGGCTCGTGAGCTTTACAGAAGCAAACTGCAGACTAGCTCTGATACCGACCAATTAGCTTCTTTGTTTGCTCAGTGTGCAATCGCTGAAGCCCAGCCTGCCACTGGGCCAGTGCTGCCCCTGTCACCTTCAACATCGAGCATCACATCTGCTCCAGGAGTTGTACCTGATGTCTATGGAACATCGATTCTAGCAGAGACCGGGAGGACACAGATCGTACTAGATGCCTTTGCAGATGGCAGCAGCTTCATTTGCTTGCAGTGTGGGGGGCTAGTTAGCGTGAACCGCAGGGATGAGCATTATGCATATTGGTGCCAGCTATGACCATGTAATGCAAGCATTGCTGGGGTGGCATACGATATACTTGATCAGTCTGGTGCTGGTTTCAAACACACGTACTATAGAGTCTTGATCTATACTCAAAATGGCAATTCAAGGACTCAACTTTGCTGCGTGAGGTTGCATTGATGTGGCATTTGCGTTGGGGACTGTCTCCAAGTTTTGTATCAGGAGAAACATCCTGTGTAAAAAGTATGTTTGTCTGAGTTCTACCCTATTTCTTCAGCCAGTGTTTTTGTAACGAGGAACTGCATGCACATGTTAGAAGTCGCACCAGAATAATCCAAGTTTTGCTGCTTGTTTTACAAATAGATAAACATCGAATGTGAATTTGTAGGTCTATATCTTGCTTGCGTCCGAGAACGTTTTGAGACGAAAAAGCAAATGGAACAGATAGATGAAAGATCACACAATGACGTTGACAGATGAGAGATAACGCAATGATGTTGGGTGCAACAGGAAATTCTCTTTCGGTAACTCGGGATCGGCATTGTAACCAAAAACAATACAAACTATGTCAGAATAGGTTCACCCTCACTATTACAAACTGTGAACATACCTGGTTATGTATACACACTTCCCATGCACGGGATTTATGATGCAAACAAGTTACTCATGCCTGTACGTGTGACTATAATTAAACCCATTAGATACAACTAACAAAAGAATCAATTCCCCCAGAGAAGTTAAGAAGAAAACTTCGTGTTAGATGTCATCTCCTTGAGCAATCCGACGCTTCAAATCAGCAAAATGTGACTTTATTTGGACTGGGGCTATCCTGTCGATACATAGCTAATCGCCGACAGCATCTTGGAGCTCGTTATATGATGCAACCAGTGCAATCGCCAAAGAATAAACAGCTCACACACTATTTACTGAAATTCTAGTCTGTGGAGAACTACACAAAAAAGGAGCGAAGCCAACAGCAAGCAGACATCCTCACGGCCAAATTTACCTAAGCAAGAAATGGTTCCAAGATTTAGAAAACCCACTTTGAGTCTACACAAACTTTGGAAACTCATGAGCGCACTGACTGACCTGTAGTTTGTGAGATCACGCCCTATTGATCTGGAAATAAGGATATGCAACATTAGAATGTACAGTGACGATCAGATGACAGTAGCATCACTATACGCCTGTCAAAGCATGTGGCCGAGGCCTGGACCGTATGACTGTCTCGTCGCAGTGCTTGATCCACTCAGAGAGTCTCCATGGTTTTTGCCATTTCCACTTGAACTGGATTAGCCACTGATGATGACTCCTCTTCCATCTCCACAGCTTCCCTGATTGACCTGCAACTGCGAGTTTCTTCATTGATAGTTGCCCAAGTGGTATCATCTGCAAGTGGAAAAGATTAAGAACTCTCCAACTCGAGAGAATAGAAACCCAGTACCCACAATAAGAGAAGTAGGCAAGAACCTTTCTTGCATCTATAAAGGCTGCTGAGTCTCTTGTCGAGCCGTTGGCTATGCCTGGTGTATACTTGAGCTGCTTCTGGACAGGTGAAAGTATGGGAGACACTGAACCGTTCAGATCATCAGTATATAGTTTCTGTGAAACTGGTGAGACGGGAGCCATTGCAGTTTCTTGCTCCCTCAGTTTCAGCTCCTGCTCGACTTCTTTTTTCCGTGTCTCACTCTGTCTGAGAAGGCCAACCAGTTCTTTGAGTTGCTCTTTCACTTCCTTGACTTCAGCTTGCTGGTCATATAATTGGCATCTGCAAAAATATATGACCGTGTCAACATCTTATACAAATCATTTTTTGAACCTGACACTGCTGGATAATTTATTAAGCATCCTCTGAAAACCAAATCACAAAATTCTAAATCACCGCCTAGGCCATATTGGTGTTCTACTGCCCAACTGCAGAAATAAATTGACAGGAAACACTACAGGTGGAGATTTTGTTACCGTTATCTATCTAAAATGCTACGATATTTCAATGATATGCCAGTTAAGTGATTTGCACAAGACGACAGACCTATTAAAATTAAAATCAAGCAAGCAAGAAAAGAAGAAGAAGAATAAAAGCATCACACAAGAAGCACCTCGCTTCAGCAAGAGAGTTGAACATATACTGGAGAAGGCTCTTTGCATCTCCCATTGAACGCAGTTGGTTCCAACGGCCACGATTGCTGAAAGCCCGTTCTCTCTCTTCTGCTTCTGAAAGTTGTGATGCCATTGAGACTAGTGAATTTGATGTCAAGCTCAGCATGCTTTCAAGAGAAGCTGCTCTCGCCATTCTTGCAGTTGGCGACATGGATGATACTCTGAGCGGCACAGTAGAAAGAGAAGTTATATCATACTGATAAGAGCACAAACGATATAAATACAGGTACTTTCTACTATCTCATGCAAGAAAAGATATCAATTTTCCATAGATTATACCTTGAGAAACCATTCTTCCCATTCGGAGGACTAAGCCCCTTAGAAGTAAGGTCTTCAACTTGTCTCAGCACAGCTAGCTCTTCCGCTAATGCCGCACGTCTGCAGAAGGGCGAGAGGTAAATACTTTGCAACATAACAAATTACCATAGTTGAATAATTTCTGTCGAGAGAATGCATACACTTTTTTCTGCTTCTCATACTCGGTGTGAACCTCATGTATATTAACCATGACTTCCAGCTCGTTATCAAGCCACCGAAGCAGGGCTTTCTCATTTGTCTAAGGGTAAAAACCTTCAGTTAGCATCTGGCCGAGGCTGAAAATAGCATCACCTCAATACAGAACCAAATTATTTGAGTTACCTGTCCATTTGCTCCATGGCCATTAGATATACCTGGATGACAAAATCAACAAATGGGAAAAGGACATTATTACAATACTCGAGAACTTTTATATTTTATTCCAGTTCCTGTATTTGATATGCTCTAATATTGTATTAAGCATCCAACACAATCAGCTGGTACCTGAATTATCACGCCCAGATGATTTACGGGCTTCTAGCAACTCCTTTAGTCTCCTTGTGGCCATTGCAGCTTCTTCTGTTTTCCGTTGAAGCACCTGAGATCAAGCCTCAGAGATCAAGCCTCAAGGTTGAGTGCATGGATTGTTGCGGGGTATCAAAATCACCTATTTCAATGTAAAACTCACAAACCTATATGCTAAAAGGAAAAGAGATTTTTTTATTTATTTTTTTGTGGAATGGAAAGAAGAGTGTTGTCTACTCGGACTTTAAAAAGAAGAAAACAATAAAATGGATGTACGAACAACAATCTCACCATTTTCTGGCGTTGGTTTAAAGCTTGAAGCTTATGTCTTTCATACTCATTCCTTCGTCCCTCCTTCCTTAACTGTTCTTGGATTAAATAACGGAACTCAACAGAATCAATAGAGAGTAGAGACGATACAAACATGGATCAATGAGTGAGCAGAAGACCAGATAGGTAGGGCATTGGCATTAGATTCACATGCATAATACTTGCAAGCAGATGGATATAGATAGTCATCAGAAAAGCTCGGCACCTGCAAAAGTTCTTTCTCTCGAGAAGCTTTCCACTGTCGGAATTGTTCTGCCTCTTGCTTAATTTTATGTTGCAATTGAACCTGTAGTTTAATTGGAACATAAGAAGTGCATAATAATAGCAACATGGACTAGACCAATTATTTGTTGTGGAACCTACCTTTTGTGCTTTGATGAAACGTATTTCCTCTTGCAATCGCTTTGCTGCTTCTTCACTCTTCTGTTTTTGCTTTAACAGTTGAACCTGGTTCTCCTGCTTCTTTTTGAGATCTTGAATCTGGAAAAAGCGATACCGTTAACCTACAAAATATATCCCCGCACATTGTATCTTAAATATGAGTTTGGGGCAGAGTGGATTCCTCTATGTGCTAACAGTTTGGGGCAAGTGTGACAAGAGATGACAAGTTTGAATCTTGTTATCTCCATCAACTCATGTTAAGGAGGGATGGTCTGTGCTTCAAGCCTAAAGAGCATTAGAATGCTGGCGTGTAATTATATCCACAGGCATTCTATTCTGAGCATGAAATTCACATAGAGTTACTCAACACCTGTAAGGTTAATATTCTCATACAGAGAATGGCGGCGTGCAATTATATCACAGCATATCCATAGGAACATTTCCAAAAGAGTCTTACCTGTGCCTCTAGTGCTTTCAATTTCTGTGAATGAGTATCTTGAAACTTTTGAGCCTGTCCATCTGAAGAGGCGGCAAGACTTTCAACCTCGGTCAAAAGGCGGTCTCTTTCTTGCTGCATTAATCAGCACAATACTTGGTAAGATAAAACAGGACAGTGAAAATTTAAAAAGAAAGTCACAGTCCTCCAACCTGTACAGCTCTTTTCTCATGCTCAAGTTCAATGATTTTCTTTCCGAAATGCTGTTTAAGAGTCTCCGTGTCGCCATCACCAAAAAGTTTCATCTCAGACTGCATAACATAAATTAGGAAAAAGACCCTCAGCATCGATGTATCTTAATCCATGGAACACAATCACAGTACACAGGACATATCATTAACAGTAGTATCATCTGAAGAAGAACGGATGTAAAATGAGCAAGAGAGGCAGAGAGAGTGGTGAACAAGATAAAGCAAAAACGGCTAGACAACTCATTTGTCTTTTTCTCGATCGACACGTAATGTTCTCATAGTAAAGAACTCGAATTGATAGTCTTACTTCCTTCTGTTCCAAACGCTTATTCAAGTCGCTTAACTCCTTATCCATAGTAGTCTGTAGAACTTTATGCTCCCATTCTTTGGCAGTTTCTTCGTCAATCTCTCTTGAACCACCTGCCAGAATTGTTTGGTGTCACATAGTTGATCAACTTGTATGCGCAAGGCAACCAATTTTACGTGCATCGAGGAAAATAGCAATGAAAAGGAACAAGGTAAATTTCATATACAAAACAGAACTCATTACCAGTAGTACTTAGTGCCACATAAGTTACCAGAATCGTGCAAATTAACAGGCTTACCCATGACTATTTCACCCATTTGATAGTCAGACGGTTCAATGCTCTGCAAACCCCTTTTCAGCCCATCATTTTTCGCCATACATATTTCACCATCCTAAAATAAGACAGCCCAAATTACAAGCTAGATGTTAATCAAGCAGCCCAACATATTCAGCTTTGTAAAAAAAAAAAAAAAAAAAATAACAACGAGAATAACTTTATACTAAACCTGTGCATATGGATCAGCATGATCCAGAACAGTTGGCCCATTACGATATTGATTAAGCTCCCTCAGTAGATCAAGATTAGTAGCTTCGAGCCAAGAAATCCTTTCCTTCAATACCTACAGTGATCACATATTCAGTGGATCATAGCCAACCAAGTCTACAGGTAGGCACAATTCAGAATGTTACATACATGTTAACCTGGCTACATACCTGAATTTCATGGGATGACGCCCCTTGTCCACGGGCACAAAGTTCTGCCTGCAAGTATTCCAGTTGCTGCCGCATTTTGATCATCTCGCTAGATATTGGATCTCTATTCACCTATACACCAATCATCCAAAACCCAGAACAAATCGCACCACCATGAGGCTTCATGCTTGTAGCTAGACAACGCGATGAAGAAAACATAAGGGGTACAAAATCCTTACAACAGGCTTATTTTGAATGTTGCGTGCACGATTTGCATACTTGAGTGTGTTGAGAGTTTCCTCGGCATTGATATCGGCTGGACTGATGCATGCTGGATAATAACAAAATGTCAACGCATGAAAAGAAAATAAATAGAGCTCTTGTAATCGTGATCACTTTAAGATGAGGAGCACCTAAATAAGTCAACAAAGACAATATTTGAACATTTCAACTTGTTCATTGAAGAAATTACTAATTGTATTGGGAGCCTAGACTCTTGCGTATAATCGTAAGGGATCTAAGCATTTGGATATTATACAAATGGCCCATTAAAATGCAAGAGACAGTCGCCATAACGACAGCAAAAGGTCTGTAAGTCCAATTCCATGTTTGAGATTGCTCCCATTATGGTCATCAATTCTATTTTGGCCCAACAATGGATAATTGGATATTCCACACAACAACATTATCTGGCTGGTAAAGCATCCCGATGAATTTACACTCTTTGAAGATTTCACATATCCGTTAATCGCATTCAGCAAATGAAGGCAATATTTTGCATGTGCGATATCGTTCTTCAAGTGGAAGGTAAACCATACCCAGGAAGAAATTTTCACTAGGCATTCTAAGTTGAAAATATTGACAGGAACTGTGGAGCAAAGGAAGGTAATTTTCCTTGGAGAAACTTAAGTCAGCATGACAAGTGGTAATCAGAACTCAAACACAAAAATATGAAATCAATGGTTCCAGCCTGTATCCGGTACAGTGCCAACACTTTTTTCTTTTTTGAAGGTGAAAACAATCAACTCACAAGAAAGATGGTTTACCTATCATGACGGTTCTGCTGTTACCGCCAAGCGAATCCTGCCCACAAAAAAAATCAAAAATCAATCAACAAATAGACTAGACCACCTTACAAAAATATTTTAGTGACATAACTGTTATACCTGCAACAGCCTTGTTAGTTTGCTGTCTCGATAAGGAACATGAACACCCTCTTTTCTCTTCTTGTCATCCCCTAGAGCGCTTATAACATTGCCAAGGGCAAGAAGACCCTTGTTAATGTGGACCCCTGAACATAGATAATGTCGAGAATTTCATTGTTTGCATCACCATATTGGGAATAAGGCATCAAAGGAAGAAGTAAATGTTCTCGACCAACCTTCTTTGAAACGCATGCCATCAGAACCAGTTCTTTTGGCTCGTTCAGACCCCGCAAGGTCTACCAAATGCAATTTAGCACAAAGGTATTCGTCGCTTATGCCATCGCTGGAATCACTGTCTACTGAAGCAGCTGGGTTAAACTTCCGCATTTGTTCTAGCGTGATTGTGAAGATGGCATGTGACCGACTACCATTAGATGGAAACGAGAACAAGTAAGGAAAAACTTGGCATTTGATGGTCATTGGAAAAGCTGAATCCAGCTAAGTCATAAACTGATGCTGACAGCTGATTAAGATGACCAAATATAAGTTTCCGCACATGAGTTATATATTACAGTCTCCAGATAAGATAACGCCACGACTCGGATATCTACCTCGATTGATTGTTCATGTTTGTGCTCCCTGTCGCCCTGCTGAATGATCCTTGTTCAAGACAAGATGCCATTTCTTTCAATGATCCCACAGCCACTTCAGTAGATCCAGCAAGTGTGATCACGCCGTTTGATGACTCTCGTATCTGTATTGGAGGCTTTCCGGGTACGTTCATTTTAGCAGCAGAACCATTGGAATCTGCTTTAGGAGATAAGCTAGGATCCAGTAGGTCTCTCACTTCTTCTTTGTGAATCTGCATGATCAAATGTTCCATATCATACACTTGCTTAATGAAGAAAACCTACATTACTTCACATCTTCTTGGCCCTGCTCATAGAATTCCACAAGAAAATGGAAAATTAATGTACTAGAGTTCATGAAAGTTGACATATTACATAGAGTGAGACAGAAGAAGGGAGGACGGAGAGGCTGACAATATCAGTCGAGCTTACCTCAATGAAAGAAACATGCAACTGGAATTCGATCCGATGCTTCAAGGTCTCAATCTTACTAAAGAGTGCATCCATTACTTGAGGAATGAGTCCTGTTTGTCCACCTTCCTTGAATCCAGTACCCATGGTGTATGTTTTTCCTGAACCAGTCTGCAAACGTGGAGAATGCCTGAAGTTGTGAACGGCAGACACGAGAAGTAACTACAACAGCGAGATCTATATGGGCAAAGTATTACCTGACCATATGCAAGGACAGTAGCATTATATCCTTGAAAGAGGCCATCGACCAACGGGGCAATACACTCCTGAAATATGGCCGAGGATGGACAACCAGTACTTCCATAGACATGATCAAATGTGAAGGAATGTGAACCGATTTGTATCTGCACATAAGCAAGCTTAGCACCTATAGATCCGCAAACGGAAACTACAATGTGAAGTGTTAGCAGATTGCAATTCGACTCCAGTTTACTGGATTCCCTTGGACTATTCCAAGAACAAGTGCTATAGTTTTAGTCTTTCTTTGAAGCAAGATAACCATGAACATAGATAATTCTTGTCCTCAATCATATACGTGCCTGAAGGGAAGCCTCAGTTTTAGCAATGTTTTAATCATATAGACTACGTTGTTCAATAGATCTACAGACTCTGTGATCTCCACACCTCGAACTTTGTTGGTATGCTGTGTCCAATCCTATTACACCAGAAACTCAAAGATGTAATAACAAGACACATTACCAGAATATTGTTCGCACTATTGCATCTTAACGCACTCCCTATGCCATGTGTTGAGAGTAAACTCGCCTTCTGTTGTTCTGTCCTTGGGAAATACTTAGGTGCTACAATTCAAACTCGTGATCACTAGCCGCATTTGCAGCAATACTATGTACAATGGATCCAGATTATCAAAATCACAACCTCGCGGCAACCAGATCCGGATTGACATTGTATCTTAACCAGACCAGATCAAGAAGTACCCTAGATGCCAAGCCATCATTTATAGACAAATTCCATCCAAATTATACATTTTGGGAAATTAGCTCCATAACCATTTAATTCAACAATGAATAGACCATTCAATGCCCATCCAAATGACAGGAACTTTCAACAATGGCCAAATTTTCCCATTATGGATAATCCAACCAAAACCAAGCATCTTTCTCAATTTGTAGTCATCTACCTGTTAATTGCAAATAATAAACCCAACTTATCAGCCCTCAAATTCTTAGTCAAGTGGGGTAAAAAATTTGGTACAGATTCTGAAGAACAAGAAGCACCAGATCACAGTCTCATTTGAATTGTACCATGAAAGACAGCAACATGAGCACATGGCCAGACATGCAATGCAGAAAATCAGGTCCATCAAGGAATTGAAAGTTCATAAATTCATCCAACCTCTCAACAGAGGGAAAAAAAAGTGAAAACAATAATCACAATGGTCAAGAAAATCCCAGAAAGTCCAACAAAAGTGGGAAAAATATACTGTAAAAGAACTAATTAATGCAATTCCATAATTGCATAAAAGAAGCAGCATTGGGATGAAAGATAAGCAATGAGTGTATCATCAGAAACTGAATTTCCACGCAAGTTTCAAAATCACCGGTTTATAGTTGTAAAGCAAAAACAAACAAATCAGCCAAAATCAAGCAGAATACTTGGGCAATTGATAGAAAATAAATGTATTACGAAGATATACCACGAAAAAAATGGCACCAAGCCTTGGATTATTCATTCATTCATCAAGATTCCCTAGATCCTCCAAACACTTCACTTCACCAAAATTCATTGATTTCGCACAACCAATAGCGAATCTAGATCCAAATCTCCCCAAAATCAAATTAATATTAGCACCATGATCATCCCAAGCTCAAAAAAATCACACTTCTTCATCAAAAAAAAAATCAAAAATCAATCCCACAACAAATCTCAGTAATAGTTGCAATTCATCACTGGGGCAAATGGGTACCTGTGGTTTGCCATGAACGACATTGACACAATCTTTACACCCCTGAATCCTCTCATCTCCGATCAACGGCCGGACATGAACAGCCACCTTGACACTACACTCATCTCCGCCGCCGCCGCCGCCGTCCATCATGCACAGCCTCTCCCACTGTCTAGGAGTGAAATTTCTCGACTGGGCAAGTGAGAAATGGGCCAAATTGGATATAGTAAAAGGGAAATTGTCCCAAACCCAACTCACCAAGAACGTCCTACTGTGGAAAAGAGACTTTGATTGAAATAAGGGACAGTGATGCTTCAACTGAAATACCCAGATGAAGAAAATGGGAAATTTAGGGTTGAATATGTATATGAACTGAAATGGAGGCAGCAAAGGTGGATGAAGAAGATGAGGAAGACGACAAGAACAGGAACCACCACTATAAGGTTTGGTCTAGGCTACAAGGGTTTGGTGATGAGAGAGTTTGGTATAGTATAGTATTGCATAGAATAGCAATGGTGTGTGTGTGTGATTGACGAAGATGATAATGGTGAAGAAAGGTGAAGATGGTACTAGAAATTCACTGTTGGTGTTGTTGCTATCATTTTCCTTGCTCTTCACTGCACTTCAACTCTTGTGGTTTTTGTTTTTTGTTTTTCTGTATTGTGTTTGTGGCTGCTTGTTGGTTTGGTCTATCACTCTGCACCAAAGGGGCCACTCAATAAAATACGGCAGTTCAGGGTTGAGTTGAGGTTGAGGATGAGGAGATGTGTATTTAATCAACCCTTAATCAAATTATTAAAACAAAAAAAGTTAGAATATCTTAAACGAGGGCGATGATTCAGGGTTAATATTGATTATGAGTGATTAATTAATAAATATTAATGGATTATTCATTTGAAAAATAAACAATTTAATTAAAACAAAAATCTTATTCTTTTTATGAAAAAATAACGGATATAATTATTGCATCGATTGTAAAGATTAACGGATAGATATGAAACAATCTCATCCTTCCACTGAAAAGAATAGAGGATGTAATAATTACATCCGTTATTTTTTTCAGAGAAAGAGTAGGATTTTTATTTAATCGAACCGTTCATTTTTCAAATGGATGATCCATAAATATTGATTAATTAACCTCTCATAACTAACGTTAACTGTGGATCATTCCTTCTTAAAACAATACTCTTCTCTTAACAAAATGATCCAACTCTAAGATAAACCCACCTGGTAAATTTCGATCTACCAGTACCTATTCCTACAAGATTGAATGATTCAGAGCTTTGCATTTGATTATATGAAATAAAGATTTTATAAAATATAAAAAAATAGAGTAATGAAGTAATATAAAATTAAAAAAATATTAGAATGTATGTTAAAATATAAAAAAGATAAAATCGATAAAATTATTATATTATCGTAATATTTTTAATTTTTATAAATCAATTTATTATAATATTATGTATAATACAAAATGAGAATAAAAACAATATAAATTCTAATGCAACAACGAATGTTAAGGAACGACATTCCGTTGTAAAGTTCAATATCATCAAAATTTATGATATTGAGATTAATCATTATTAGTATGATCTTGATTAGATTCGGAATGTTAAGATGTCATGTCAAGGTTGTGAACTAGGAAATTGTAGAGGAATGATTGTATTTTTTTTGTCTCATAAATCTTATAATAATAAATTAAACATAAATATTTATATATATATTGAACTTTTATGAAATTTAATAAAAAAATAATTTTTTTAAAATAATAAGATTTATTATAATAATTTTGAGAGAAAATAATTGATATAAATAAAAATTTTGATTGATTTTGAGAGGAGTAAATATGAAGTAATGGGGGTGAATAGGAAGAGATAATTTGATTGATTTGTATTTTTTAGATAAAAGTTTTTTAAAATGGAAAATATTTTAGAATAATTTAAATAAATAAGTATTGTATGTTTTGTGAGACAAAAAAAACACTAAATTAAGAAAAAAATTTGCAATTTTCCTTTCTATCATAGACTTACCATAAAGAAGGGATGTGTTACATGTCTATTTTATTTAAGGAAAAAAAAAAGAAATTTTATTATTAATAATATATAAATTATATGTGTTGTCAAGATATATCTAACGATAAAAATTTATTTAAATTATTTTTAGTTTTAAATTTTTTAAATTTTTAAATTTTTTAAATTTTTAAATTTTATCCTTTATTAGTCCAGACAACCTTACACGGGGAATTGAACAAAATCTTGCTAGTGCGAAATCACGAGGTTGCCCCCCGTCACTTTTATCAACGGCTCCATTTGACAGCTGAGCGGAAGTCACTTTCCACTTCGCTTCGATCAATAGTTTTATTTCTATTGCATGGAGTATATTATTGGGGTTCACTCCATCAAGTTGGTCGATTTTTTGTGTTCGTTTCTTATTGACGATTACGCCCTTCCTGGAAGCGTACGGAATACGGAGTCCGTCTTTTTGCTACATTAAATTGCTCTTTTTTGTCTGATTAATCAACTTATCATGATTATTGTCCTAGTGAAAATGAATTGTGGGGTCCACCTTCAATACTTGAAGAATGTTTGATATATCTTATTAGTATAATTTTAAGTAATTTTTTGGTTAACGTTGAAATTATTTTTCTTCTCAAACTTAATAAAAAAGTTAAAACTATTTTTCATCAATAAAATAACTTAAAACTATTATTATTATTTTACAAAATGACAAACTATTTATTAAAAAAATATAATCAACTAGTACAACTTTTTACTCTCACGTCCCATAGGAAATATATCGGATTGACTTGACACGCGTATCGATATAAAATTTGACATGAGTACAACTACGTTCAAACGTAATTTTTTATAAATTTCTCGTGAAATATCAATGATTATATAAATTATACACTTCAACCTAATACATATTGCGAAACGATCAGACGTGATTTGATATGAAAACGAGATTTATATTCATACGTATAAAATAATACAGAATACGTGTATGTTGTATTTTTTTAGGATTGAAAAAATACTAAACACCGATAAATATCTTACATCATTCCAGTCAAACAAACCCACCCACAGTTATTTTATTTGTGTCGAGTTATTCCGATCTTCATGTCACATTTTTGGAATACACTAATTGAAATTTTCTGGACGTGCGACGTTTGTTTTTCTTATCCTCGAGTTGAGGTGAATGGTGATTATGTGGTGGAGAAAATTAAGGAGATGATCAGAAGATGGGGAATGAGGACAGCGAAGAAGCACGTGATTCGGGAATTGTTAAGCAAAATAGAAAGCCGATGGTCCCCACCACTAGCCCTTCCCAAAGTCTGTCCTCCGACCTTTTAGTATGGCAACAAATAATGTCGCTATCGAACGGGATGTATTTCTAGTGTCCGTTAATTAGTAGTTACATGGTGTTCTTTAGGACCGGATATGTGATCACGATATTTGCACCAATAATTACTTGATCATCTGTGTCTCATAATATTTTATCAAAATTTATACAATTAAATGACTCATAATAAATTATCAAAAATTAATTTTAAATAATATTTAATTGTTTTACGACATCAATTAACCAAAGCACACGGAAGAAAAGAGCAGGAAAGTCTTGTGTAGGAAGGTAGAGTGGTGGCCAAGCTGGTGGTCTCCTACGATCACGTGCTCCCTTCGCTAGCCCCTTGCCTGTCTCTCTACCACTGCCAGGGCGGGCCCCCCACGGTCGCTTCCCCTCCCTCTCCTTCATTTTGGTCAGCCTCGTCTCTGGCCCACCACAACATATATTTAGTTGGTCCTAAATATCCAACCAAAACCTCCATTTTCCTAGGAGCACTTCCGTTTAGTCCAGTTTACAAAATACAAGGTTCTTCTTAAATCTGACAGCACGGATAGGGTTGAGAGAAATTTCGCTCTACATGCATGGTGAACTTTTTAAAAATCGTTATAAGCGAAATGTTTAATAAATTTTTTTATTTGATTATAATATTTTTTTATTCAATAATAAATTTATATTAATATGAACAAATTATCTTACGATCTCCTTACTTCTTCTTTCTTATTCTCTCTCTAAATCTTATTATCTATAAAATAATATTATTATTATTTTAAATTTTATATAAATTTAACATATATATTAAATTTTACGTCGAATCAAACCGTTATAATTAAATTAAGATAAAAAAAACACTAATTTGAAAATATGAATCTCGAACCAAATTTCAATGTGGCATGTACTAGATCCAGTGGGTTGTGATCTTTTTTTCAAAAAAACTTTTATAAATAATATATAGCGTAAAGTAAATGGTATAATGATATATTTTTGTGTCACTTTGAAAATCAAAGTCACTGTGTATGAGTTGATTTTTATATTGATCAAAGATTAATTACCAAGTTAAAGAGAGTTTCTTGATAGTGGTGTCGAAAACGACTATCCAATTCCTACGGACAATCCAAATACGCTTTTACACTTAGCCTTAAGGCCCTCAAATTTTCGATATATGTATATATTCCATACAGCCGTTTTCTCATGTTGGACGTTTTACTTTACCACTATGCCCACACGCGACTCCACCGGCCTGTGAAATTGCATATGCTCTAGTGATCAATCAATCATATGTTCCAAATCGTACATTTTTAAGATTCCTTGTCGCAGTTGTAGTTGTCTTTGCCTCTGGCGAGGTAACCTACAACGCAAGCAAACATTTAGACTAATACTCCAGTTTTCTTTAAAAACACAGAAAACAAAAAACACATATGTTTGATAGTACTCCATAGATCATTAGTTGGTAAAATCACATTGCGATATCTGAAAATCGAATATTCGAATTATGTCGTTTTTATATACATTGCATGGTCTATTATATTCGTAATTCAGTCTTTTCCTAATTCATCTGCACTTTGTTATAAGTGTCACGTATCGTTATGTACATAAATTAATTCTTTCTTAAAATACACAATATAATATAATGATAAGGGATATCGATTCCACGAGGAATTGAAAATTCTGCAATATTATTTTTAAGAATAGCGTGAAATGAAAATGATTTAGAACTAGTTAAGCTAATTAATTATAAAAACTAAAATAATGAGGATAATGTTTTCCAATTGAAGTTCAATATGTTTGAAGCTAGCAAGAATCTATATAGCTTCACTCAAGATTTACAGGGTCTAAACATTAATCACGTACGTAATTGACTATTTAATAGGTAATGTACGTAGAGTAGATATTCTGATTTTCTTCCGTAGTAGTTAGTCGTGAAGAGTCATCAATTGACCCTAATCTAACCTTGTTTATTTAATCAAAAGAGAACGAATCGAATAACTTGAGTCAAATTACATAGATATTACCACCTTAGACTTCATACAACCAAAAGAGAGCTTTTAAAATTATACTAGATCTAAATTATGTCAACTTTAACAACTTAGAATCAAGAATGCTTAACTCAACCAAAAAGAGAGTTGATCAAGTTAGCCATGATAGAAGCATGCAATACTATATAGCTGGTCAAATTATATAGATCACAAACATATGATAAAATCTGTTCAAATTCACATCAATATTTAACATCATCAACTATGAAATAACGCATATATCAAGTCTCATAAACTATAAATAATAGAGATCTGTCACATAACCTTGGTACAAAGATCTACTCGCTAATCATGTAAATTATCACAAACATCAACATACAAAAAAAAAAAAAAAAAAGAATCATCTATAATAATAAAGAGATATGAGTTCGGAAAGGTCTGATGAACAATAAAGATTCAATCTTGCAATGATCTCTGAAGAAAACGATCGATCCTCGTCTTGAATCCAGCAAAGATCAATTTCTTAGAGAAAAAATAAAAAATTAGGATTTCTCTTCCATCATCCTCTTTGAGATCTAAAAATACTTATTCTCCTAAACGACGAACAATAAGAGGGTATATATATATATATAGGACTTAAATAAAACATAACAAACTAAACGAAAAATAAGTAGAAATCTCGTCATCCAGCAATTCATGGGCATGAACATCCGAGGTCACGGTTGTGAACTAGATCAAATTCAGTCTTGTGCTTCCAGTGTGATATTTCAGGGGCGTGACTCAATGGTTCACGGCCGTGACATGCTATACTGCCTTCAAATGCTATTTTTCTTCATCTCACAGTCGTGACATTGAATGTTTTGGTCGTGATCTTCATAATTTACGTCAATTTATCATTTGCCGTATCGGTTAGTCCCGATTTGCATCCAAATGCATATAACACTTCAAATCAGTGTTATTTTGTAATTAAAATACAAAATACAGTAATATCGATGTCCAAAACGCAAATTATGGTAAGACAACTCAAATAACAATAAAACAATACTCAAACGAAAGAATTACCTAGAAAAAAAAAAGACTATTTGCATAGTTGTCAATGAGCTTTCGATTCATTGCGGCGATCTGATTGGAAGTCGTCCAAAAGAATAAGAAAGAACACTAAACTTTTTCAATCGCTTTTGTCACTGATGGTAATAGGGCAACGACTAGCATTTTGTTGCTAATGTTTTTTATTCATGAAGCATAATTTCCTTTTTTCATCCTTCATAAAATTATTTTTTAACGTTAAACAGTTCTATTCTGGTTAACGTTAAACAATAACTTAATTTGGCTGTTGATTCTGGTGCTTGATTAATCTGATCAATTAACTGTTTGCTGATGTTGAAGCAACATCTCACAATCTCATGATCAGTCACCAACCTTTTAAATCTTGTCTTTTAATTTTGAGTGTTTAGATGTAATCCTTTCCCAACCATTAGAAACACATCCTAGGAAAAAATAAAATCTAAAATAAGCTTTGACGACATAAGTAGTCAGCAAAACGATCATGACATAAGTAGTCAGCAAGACGGGTTTGAAGCACATCTTTGGTTACGTGGCACTAATTGATCGATCGACATAATATAGAACAGTATAGTTACGTAATTTTCTTTAGGAATGATGCTCCATTTCATGGCACTTGATCTTGCTTTATATATAGCTAATGAGAACATTCTTACAATCTGTTAGTCATTCATTTTTATTTGTTGTTGGATGGACTAAGCCAGGCCATCAAACCCATATCTTAGTGGTCTAACTAACTCCTTCAGCATATCTATGATCGGCCGCAAAATTTCTCATATATGGCAAATGCCGACAACAACAAAGGTGATCAGGATGGCACGTACTTGCCTGGACGAGGTAATTCCATCCATGTTATTTGAATCTTACCATGACAATTACGTTATGTAAAATACTGGAATGTCACAGATGCTAAAAATGTTCCCCGTATGATCATTATATATAAACGTAACGCACACGTATCTGTCGAACCCTAAGCTCTCCAAGAAGGTAAGCAAAGAATCATATACCTCGACCAAACCACGAAGGCAAGTCACAAGCAAGTCTCATCATCATTCTCTTCTATGCAATATTTCCCCACACGTTGGCTTTTTGGAACCCCATATGCATGTGCTCAAACTTTCCATGATGATCACATGGGATCACACACACATTACTTTACATTCTCCTTTTACGTCCCCCACATCAAAACCAACCATTATTCCCCCCTCAAACACACCAAACTTTCCACCAATGATATAGCTTTGTCTTTTTTTTTTGAGTGATCATTTTGTAATATATATGAATATAGATATATATTTAATCATGATTATCGAAATCATTAAGGAAATAATTAATCCCGGATCATCACATGATGGTGTTAGACTTCTGGATGTTGTTAATCAAGGACGTAATCTTTCATATTGAATTATACGTGAAATAGGATGTAGTAGGCATCGATCGATCGATCGATCATGGGAAGCTCGTATGTGGAATTGCTTTTATGGTAAGTTTGCTTTTTCACCATGATGTCTTGTCTTGGATAAAACTTGATAGAATGATCAAAGGGAATTTGATCGAGCTGGAAAAGAAAGCAAGGCATGCGATGTACTTGCAAAAAGGGTGATCAATAGTTTGCGTATTGGTTAATAGTTGGTATATAGCTATAGGATCAATCTATTCTATCTTTAAGTTGCAGGAACATTTTGATCAACGACATGTAATGCAAGATCTGACCAGCTTATAAACATCCAGAAACAGGAGCTTATAGTTTAGGCTTCCTTGAGAGCATGTTTGGATGAGTTCACAAAAATTGTACATGATCCTAATGTATGTTATAAATTGACCGAATGGTTACGACTTACGACCGAATTCGTTTATATTCAGTAAGTCAGGAAATGACGATGCAAATCATATATGTTACCGAAACCATAAACACTAATCATCTGATATTAAGACCCTTCTTCAAGTGCAATATATCTTCTAAGATATGAAAGATGCCATTTAATAAATCATGGGCCAGCCCAATGTGTTCCAGTCCAGCCCAACCCAACCCATGGACCACCGAGTTTCCATCCTCCGCTCATCAAATCACACTTCAGAATCCGAGTCGTCGTCGTCGTGTTCGAGAAAAATCAACGGCATCATCATCACCGACGACCACCACCACCACGCCGGCGACACAAAACTGAACTCAAATCAACTCTGATCAACGATGTCAGGCGGAATCGCTCGTTCGAGGCTCGCAGAGGAACGAAAGGCGTGGCGCAAAAACCATCCCCATGTTAGTACTCTTTTTTTCACCATGTACTTCGACGAAATTGTGATTATTATTTGGTAATGATTTCGTGGTTTGGTGTTGTGGCGTTGTGGTGAAATTAGGGTTTTGTGGCGAAGCCAGAGACTGCGGCAGATGGATCGCTGAATTTGATGGTGTGGCACTGTACTATTCCAGGGAAGCAAGGGGTATGGCTTTCGCTCGATTCGAGTTTGATTTATTTTTAAGTTGTATTGTTTGATCGAATTGAACTGAATTGAGTTGAACTTGAGGTGAAGTGATGTGACGTGAGTTTTAGTGTACCGTTCTAGGGTTTTCTTTCTAGCTTTTTTTCCGCGGTACAATTTTTTGGTTTTTGGTGTCAATTTATTTCGTTTATTGCTTGTTTAAGGGACCCTTAACTACAACCAATGACGCAATCAAATAGGAGTACTGGTTACCAGAATTAAAATAATCACATTACCTATAAAGGTTATTGGGCAATAGATTTATGAATAGTATGACCAAGGTTAATAATTAATACTAAGAGATAGAATCTAAAACCTGGTTTTTTTTTTTGAATTTCTAAGTTTCTGTATTATTATTTAATATTATTATTAATACTAGGTTTCTGATAATTCCTTATATTTAATATATTAGCATACCTGACAATTTTGATTTAAGTAACCAAAGATTCTAGTAGTAGACTAGTACAGAAATCATGAATCAAAACCATACCAAGTAGGGTCTTTTGTGAAGTGAACGGTTACCATTCCATTCCACTGAGTGCATTATGGGTTCAGCACGAAACATGGTTTGCCTTAATTCTGTGAACTATGTTATGAGTCTGCAATTTCGTGGGGCATGTGTTAAGTTTTTGCCTCTTCCATTGGAAATATCTGCCACAGTGCCATTAGTGGTGCTGGCTAGTGAGTAGTGTGTAGTAAAGTGATTATGTTATTGAATCTTGTAACCCGTTTAAATAGCAGCATTTGTAAGACTTGCTTGAAAATGCTGAGTATGGTTTAATTTGGAAGATGTCATGACTATGACACTCTTTAGCTTGGTACAGCGCGCACTTGTGGATAACATATTCTGAAGTCCTCGGAGCTTGGTATAGTGTGCACTTGTTGATGGCAATAATCTAATTTATAGTTCATGAGCTGTTTCGTTTTGTGCCAATTGGTTTTAGATTGTTGGGCTTAATTAAAGCACATTTATGTTGTGCATCATAGATTGTAGGTTTTTTTTTCTTTCACTGCGCTAGTTGTGTGGGTTGACCAGTCCAGGGTTGGTTTTCCCTTCTCTGATGTAGTAACGTGCAATGGTGTGCCATTGCACTCTTTTCATGGCAATCCTAGCACAGGGGTGTTTCATATTGTTCATGAGTTGACCATGTTTCATATTGTTCATATCATGTTTTTATTCATACCCCCATGTTGTAAATGTGATTGTAATTAAATTCAGGAGTGTTTTTAATTTTTCGTTTTAGATGAGAGGAGTTTGTATGGATGATGATGTTTCGGAAGAACTTTTAGCTCTTAACTTTGGTTTTTATAACCTTTGTAACTCAGATATTATGAGATTTTATTAGTAGTATTATAGGGCAGATTTTCATGGATTTCTAACAAAACTGAGAATAATTTGCGATTAAGCCAAAACTGCTTTCAGAAAAAAGTCTAGTTTCTAGTGTTATATGTGCAATTCTTAGTTTAAAGGAGTATGTAGTGTCATATGTGTAGGAAAGAAGTTGCTTTTTCCGTTATTAGTTCCATTACATACAAAGTTATCAAAAGGCCTACGCGGAGCCCGGCGGTCAGCCCCCTAAGGCCTAGGCGGGTAGGCGGTGACCAGAGGAGAAAAAATAATTTGTATTTAAATAATGGTTTATATTTAATTATTCATAGATTTTACAAGTAGAAGATGATAAACCATCGATAGTTTTACATATAAAATAAAATTTTGTTAACTTATTATATGAGATCATAGATATGGAAAATGATCCATAGTTAATGTTGACTGTGAGAGGCTAACTCGTCAACATTTATGGACCGTCCATCTGAAAAATGGACGGATTGATTAAAACCAGAATCTCATGATTTCTCTGATACATCCGTTAATCTTTATAACAGATGTGCATGAAAAAATTTCATCTTTCTGCTACAAAGATTAACGGATGTAATAATTGCTTTCACTGTTTTTTTTCAGATGAAGGGTGATACATCCGCTAATCTTTATAACGAAAGGGTGAGATTCTGATTTTAATCTAATCGTCCATTTTTCAGATGGATGGTCCATAAAATATTGATTAGTTAACCTCTCACAGTTAACGTTGGTTATGGATCATCGCCCCATAGATATATAAAAGACCTATCTATAAAAAAAAAAATAATCGTTGATCAAATAACAATATTAGTTTAAATCATAAACGTCAAAAAAAGCATATATGATATACAACACAATATATAATCTTATGATTCTCTGCTTCACACGTACACAACATACAACTTATAAAAATATGATATGAAACCATATAAACTTTGCTTTTGAGTGGGATTTCGTTGATCTTCTGTTTAAAGAACAGAAAAAAAAATTTTAATAAGGACATGGAGAAGTAAATTTACAAAATAAATAAATAAAATAATAAATGTTGAAAATGATGAATGTTTGTGAAATCGAGAAAGTCTATAACAGCTAGGATTTTTCTTCGTTGTTCATATGGTTTTTATGGCTCGAAAATAAAATAATGTGGTTTATTTTGCCTGCACGGCTTAGGCGCTTTGCTCAACTCGGGCACCTAGGCTGTGGCCTAGGCGGATTAGTCGTGGCCTTTGATAACATTGATTACATATACTTAAATGTCTCTAGGATGCCCTTGTTTTTATTTCTCTCTTTTGTAATATATACACTAGTGTTCTGCGTGTGATGTATGTTATCCTGATCTATTTATGTCCTGCTTCACACTTTTGAGTTTATGTTAAAAAGAAATAAAGATTTATGTTTGTATGACGTACGTGTGTCTCTTCTGTATCAGAATGCAACAGTAGAGAGGTATTGTTTCTTTTTTAGAATCTCGATTATGTATGCAGAACAGTTCTTCGTACTTATTTATCTTTCTTGTTTGAGTGTGCTGAACTTGATACTTTTGATGCAGACTAACTGGGAAGGTGGCAACTATCCTCTCACTCTCCTGTTCAGTGAGGACTACCCTAGCAAACCACCAAAGTGCAAGTTTCCTCAAGGTTTCTTCCACCCTAATGTCTATCCTTCTGGTACGGTGTGCTTGTCCATCCTCAACGAGGACAGTGTAAGTGTTCTGGCATCTTTCTTGTTTTTTTTTTGGTGGCTTATACTTTATAGTATTAGGTGGATTCGCGTGGGCTATGTTTGGTCTGCATCTTGGTATCTGGATGTATAATCCAGTACTTGGTACGTGTGTTTGTGTTCATTCATCTTGCTGGATAAGATAACTGACCCCTCATCAACAATCTTGTACAAAATATTGTTTTGGATATTTTTGATCCTATGCATTATCGCCATCTTGTTTTCTGTTCCTCAGGGATGGAGACCAGCTATCACAGTGAAGCAGATTCTCATTGGTATACAGGACTTGCTCGACTCTCCCAATCCTTCTGATCCAGCTCAAACTGATGGATACCAACTATTTATCCAGGTGACCTTTCATTTGTGGGATTCATCAGCCACATACTACATATTCGGACATTCCATTGTTCCTTGGTCTTTTTCTTAATGCAAATGCTTGTTTGGTCTATGCTGGTGGTGACTGCAGGACCGGACCGAATATGACAGACGGGTGCGACAACAGGCCAAGCTGTATCCCCCTCTCATTTAGAGGCCCCTTGTGCGGGATACGCTAGACCGTCATTGTGATATGTCCATGACTGTTGGTTATTGCTTTGCTGCTTTTTTCGATTGGACCAATTGTTGGGTGGCTTGATACTTGTGAATCACAATCAAATTGTGGTGCCGTCCGCTGTGTATGATAGCTTGCGCCCGTTGTGTTGGCAAAGATGTTCTTCAATGTGGCATTTCTGGAGCTTCGGTTTCGATTAAGTGTGGATAGTTTTCATCTTTCCTAGTAATCATTGAAGTGTTTGTCTGTCAAACGCGTGTAATTTAAGACCTGAATTTGCCTACAAGTTGTCCTCTAAGTTGTGACGCTGTGTGTGATTGGTTCTTCCCGTTGTGTTGGAAAAGCTGTGGCTCAGTGCCGGATTCCGGAGATCATGTTTCACTGAAGTGTCGTTAGTCATCTTACCTACTGGACATTGAAGTGCTTGACTGGACAATTAGTCGCAGATTTGTGCGTATGTTGTGGATTCACCCTATCATGGAGCTTAGAAGTTGCTGCGAAAAATGTGATGGTCTTCTGTGGTTGTATATTTTTGTATGTTGAAACAGGTATCAAATTCATTTGCCAACTAAGCATACATATGTATGCAAACCACCTGCCGAATGAGTGTTCAAAGATCCACAACATAAGAATCTTATGAATGTTTATGTGGAGTAAAGGATCCGATGTTTACCGTCAAACACAACATACAGTACACAGACAATGCTTATGTTTTCATAAATCTGTAAATCAAATTTTAATTTTATTTTTTTTGTTTTGAACCAACAAATTTTAAGTTTTTATACTTGAAGGTTAGCAAATGGTCATTCTCACCTCCGGATTAATGGTCCAAATGATCCCAAGAAATGACATCTTCTACTACATGTTCGGTCGATCGATCAACCTCCTCCCCGTCTTATAGATAGAGCACACACGAAAGAGGCGGAAACAGAAACCATAGTACCGGCCATCTACCGTTGTCGATTCCCAGAAAAGGACAACCACCACTTTCCTCCTTTTTTGATACGAGCCATTTTCCTGGCCCAAATCCCTTTGCAGTGGATAACAGGCAACAGCTTGGCCCGCGTGTTTTGTCATCGAAGAGGTATACTTTCTGCAATTTGAGATGTTTTCTTGGGTTTGAAATTGAGTTCGAGATTCTTCTAGGATGCTCTAGTCATGAATAATCTGTGAACCATGCGGTGGTTTATTGCTTTCTCCCCATTGATCCTTTTTTTTTTTTTTTTGTGGACATATGGTATTGAGAAAGAGACATGTGTTGGTTGGATTTTTTTGTTGTTGTTGATTTGGATGAATAATACTCGTTAGGGTTCTGATTTGTTGTTTTCGACTGTAGATTCCGATTGATCTAGACGCCTTTTTTGAGTTGTTATAGGATCGGGGCTGATGCTGCGCGGGAGAACAATGTTGGTTCAAGATACATCTAAGTAGGATGAGGTTGAAGTATGTGATATTAATGAAGCTAGGAAAGAAAGGTGTTCGGCATTCTTCATGCCTTTTTTTTCTGGAAGAAAGAAAGATATTATGGTTTTTGTCCTGATAGATGGATGTGCTTCTGTTACAAAGTTATGTTGGAGAATGTTGTGAACGTGTGATATGTTGCTGAATTGTAATTATAGCCCCTGTGCAACTGTGTGAGATTCTTGTTGCCTGTGTAGCATCATACCCGTTATATAGGGATTTCTAAATGTATTGAGGGGTAGCCTTTAGATGGATTACATACAATGGGATGATCGCCAATCTTTGAGCCACTAGCCGAGGATTTTAGTTTTTCAATTTCAGTCACTTCTTTATGACAAGTAATGCAGACGTTTGTGTAATTTGTGATTCCCTCGTGCTGCTTAAGTGCCGAGATTTGTTCTCATTTTTATCAAGGAATGGTGCTACAGTCTACAGAATTTGAATTTTTGTTATTGTCAAAAGTTCTTTGTTTTCCCTTTGAAGAGGATCAAGAGTTTAGCCTAGGAGTCATTTACAGGGTGCCCTTTAACACCCTAATTTTTTGTTTCTTATCCATGAGAAAGAAAATTTTTGTCTTTTCCCATGGTGCTATTTGTAGATATTCTTGATGATTTTTAATGGTATCAAGCATGCGAAGTAAATTATATTGATGTCTTCGTACACAGGTAACATCCATTGAAGGGTTTGCTGTCTACACAGAGATAATGCAATGGGAGCTGGGAGTGCACCTAGGCTTTCTGGGATGCAGAGGCAAATTCTTAGTCTATACAGAGGATTTCTCCGAGCGGCCCGTTCAAAATCTCCTGAGGATCGTAGCAAGATAGAATCGCTGGTCTCTGCTGAGTTCAGGAAGAATTCAAAGCTTATTGATCGTAAGAATTTCCTTTACATCGAATATTTGCTTCGCCGTGGTAAAAAACAACTCGATCAGCTCAAGAGCCCTGATACCGTATCTTTGTCTTCGCTGAATGCCAACACTTCTGAAAGCGAAAAGTAAAGAGTACTACCCGGAAACCTTTGTAGGTTCATGAATATATTTTCATTACATGTGCGCACTGAATTTTTTTATTCAAATTATGAGATGGGTGTTTCCATCTTCATCTGAACGGCTAAAGCTAGTACATTGGGTAAGGAGGGTAATATCTACGTTGTAGGGGAACTTCTATTATTTCTTGAGTCAGAACTACGCTCGGCTAGCAAAAATGAGAGGCTAGTTTTTCCAAGTACTTGTATCTCAGATATGATGACATGTATGTAACAAGCATCTGAGGATTAAAAGGGGTGATGTGCTGTAACTTTCAAATTGAGATGTAATTGCATTGACCTTTTTCGGCACTAGAAGTTGATTGTTTTGCAGTCAGTAGAAATAAATGTTTAGAAGGTTGTTGCTGGATGGTTTGGTGTATCATGGATGCTCTTCTTCAATGTAATACGTTGGATTGTAAACAAGCACTTCAGGTTATCGTCTGGTTCCATTTTGCCTATTTGATGACTTAGATTCCATTCTTCGTACTTGTGCTAACTGCTTGACTCGACCGACCTGCTGCAGTTTCTGCTGGAGTTTGAGAATTTTAAATAGCAAGGAGAGTCTTTCAATGTACTTCAGGGTAGTATTTTCTGCAAAACTACTCTCTAGTTGCTATGTCGTCTGATATCTTCTAGTAGAGCTTTCATGTCATTGTATGACGATCCACCCTCTTCCACTGCTTTATTTGCCAACTCACTCAGCTTCTTTTCCTTCTCCCGCATTTCTTCCCCTTCATCTCCTCTATCCATCACGATGCTGATTGCTCTCTTTATCTTTTCCTTCTCGATTGCTGGTGACCCCTGAGTCGCCCACACCTTCCATGTCTCATTTCCTACACCAACTCCGAATTTCAACACCCAAGTTACAATCTTCTCATTGTAGAACTGCTCGGCAAATATCGGCCATGTGATCAGTGGCACACCTGCACATACCCCTTCCAATATCGAATTCCATCCGCAGTGCGTCAAGAAACCTCCAATGGCTGGATGATCCAGAATCAGAACTTGCTGTGCCCATCCTCTTATGATCATCCCTCTCCTGTTTTTCTCCATTTTCTCCTCAAACCCTTCGGGTAACCACCATTCGTCTGCCTCGCTTCCTTCTCCTGTCTTGTGTACTTTCCCTACTACTCAGATGAAAGAATGCCTTGAATTTTCTGAGGCGATAGCTATTTCTACGAGTTGAGGTTTTGTGAATCTAGTTAAGCTCCCAAAACCTATGTAAAGAACAGAGTTTGGTTCCTTTAAGTTCAGCCAGCTTAAACATTTATGCGCATTGACCGAAGTTCTGTCTCCTCTTTCGGCCTTGTCATCGAGTTCTCTGTTGAAGAGAGACAATGGTCCTATATGCCATGCCCTTCTCTTCATCTCTTTGCGGAAATAATCTGCATAGGCTGACTCTAGCTCATAGAAGCTGTTATACAGCACCCCGAAGCTTCTCCTCTCTGCTTCCCTAAGCCTCTCGAATAACTCGTCGGAGTCTGTCTTTCCCTTCACAAGGTCAGGAAGTTGTGATCTCTTGAGCACTATATTATCCGGCAGAGTGGGAACTAGGAATTCTTGGCTCTCTGATTCAAGGCCCTCGTGGGGCATATACTCTCGAACGCAAGCAGTCAGAGAAGAAACAACTGCCGCTAAATGCTATTCTTGGGATCCCAAGCTTCTCACCAAGATCCACGGTCCAAGGATACAGGACATCGGACACAATGGCGTCCGGACAATGTTTCTATCGCCCGGTGAAGTTTCATGGCAGATTCCGGTGTAGGGGCGGCAATGAGGTTCTCACAACCTGGTGAGAGGCCAACTTCTTCCAAGGGAAGGGAGACCATATGGAAAGCAATCCGTCTGCCTGATCCAGCATCCCTATCGACCACATTCTTGAATCTGGCAGCATTCGTCGCTGTGGTGATGATGGTGGACTTGACACCATGTGAGGAGAATTGGCTCGCTATGTCCACTATCGGCATCATGGTGGACTTGACACCATGGGGCCATATATGGCACGAAAACTATGTCTATTGTATCGTCCTTGGGATCCATTTTTCCTGGGTTTTTCTGTCAATGAAGCTCAGGTAGATGAATAAGGACGAGTTGGTTTCTTTGTTGCTGAATATGACAGATTGAGAGTAGATCGTTGCCATGAAATCTGC
This sequence comes from Drosera spatulata, assembly GCA_035668315.1. NCBI lineage: Eukaryota > Viridiplantae > Streptophyta > Magnoliopsida > Caryophyllales > Droseraceae > Drosera > Drosera spatulata. The sequence continues at coordinate 44,703 of JAOVYX010019183.1, forward strand.
TGACTGGTTTATGTTGTTGACGATTTCTCTGCGGCATAATAGGACATTGTTGAGTTTAGAACTTGAAAAGAACTTGCATATGCTCATTTTTGTTGGGCAGAGTCAAAGATCTGGAGATAAATCTGATGTCTTGTTATTAGTAAATGCTGGTTTTTGCTTATATTTTGTTAATTCGCCTGATGCTGAGTTCGCAATGGACGATATAGTTTATACATATAAAGATTCAGTCGAAGGGAGATGATGGTTTGCTATCAACATGATTATACTACATGCTTATCATTGCGTTCCCTCAATGCCGACTTTCTTAAGATTTGTACTTGACAAATTATAATGATCATGGCTCGGTCCAAAGAGCATATCCACAAGATAGAGGATAATGATCATGGCTCACGAAGTTGTGATCATTGTGTTTTTTTCACGATGATTGATTATAAAAAACCTGAAACCGTATATTTAAAAATCAATAAAAAATCTTAAAATAAAATGATCAAAGACAAGATATACCAAGTGAGTACATAGTTAAGCAATTCAAGTGGACTTCCCCAGATCCTAAACGGTCAAAATTAGTTTCATAATGTATTTAGTTATTTATTATATCGAACATCTATCCTATATTACACAAAATAAACATCAATCCTATATTACACAACATCTGGATGAATCCAAAACCAAGATTTCATCAATGTCTGATTTATTCAACCAATTAATTTTATTTAAGGAAATTCCTATTAGAATAAGAAACTAATTAAGAAAGTTATTTCAACCCAACATATAACAAAACACCAACTGTCACACGCGAGATCACAACACAACGCACAACTCAACTGACTTTCTTCACATCCAAGACTCGGACAAAACCAAGATAAAAAAGTAAAAGCCCGATTAAAAAGTCCCCGTT